>JACN01073743.1:0-13173 GCA_000787155.1 Scartelaos histophorus | reverse complement strand
AGCACCGGAACCTTATTTGGTTAGTTTAAAACCTTTTACTCTTTTGGTTCGGACCTTTTGAGCTGCTGTGAATAAAAACCACCGAACTCTGTTCTGGACCAAACAAGCGCTCCGAGACCGGGCTGAAGAGACGTCTAGTGCGGAACCACACGGACCCTGGTGCGGTTTGTTTGTGGTGTGAATGAAGCCCGGACCTGATCCCACACTGTGTGTTTTTGAGTTTTACCTGAGACCAGAGAATCGCTCAGAGCGTCGATGCCGAGCTCAGAACTCCCACTCGTCTGTTGTGTTTGTGCGTTAAAGAATTCTGTGTGTGGCTAAACTTCACGGTGACACGGGTGACACGGGTGACATGGGTGACACGGGTGACACGGGTGACACGGGTGAGCAGAACGTAGCACTAATGCTTTTTCATCAGTCTTTTGATATACTGATATAATTCCAACTTTATTCCTGTTACGTCTTGCGTGAAGTAGAGAAACTGTCACCCGTGTCACGTCGCTCTCCTCCGTTTGCCCTTCATCTTCGTCGCTGAAAAATGACTTATATTGACCATATTGTAAACCCGACGTTGCATCAAACGCTTCTGCTGCTCAAACATTTGTGTAAACGTCTGATTCTGTAAAGTCCATATCACTACGAAAATAAAAAAACGACACAAAACTGCTACAATTCTGTCGTTTCACTGCTCATTTCGTTCCAGTGTCTGGAGCTTCTCAGCAGACGTGGTTTTGTTTACAGAGTTTGGTCCACTTACAAAAATGTACAATGTGAATGTGAACTGTGCCAAAATAAAAAATAAATAAATAAATAAATTGGTCTGGCCCAAAGCAAGTGAACTACCGGAGTTTCCTTCGTTTCACTAGAAGAGCAGAGTTTGATTGACGACCAAACAGCCAGGTGTTTTTTTTGCTCATCATAATTCCAAAGTTGCTGCGTCTAAAACATTTTGAACATTTTGATAATTTGAAACAAAGAAAAGATCCTCCGTAACATATAAGCCTCACAGTAAAGAGAAGTGTGCAGTAGTTTGCAGGACGGGCTGGACCCTCACGGTGGTTAGAAGATGTTTCTGTTTGTATCTCTGAACGTGCAGATGTTTCACACTCAGATCAGTGTTTGTAGATTTGTTCTGGTGCTGCTGTCGCTCCTACAGGAGCTGCACAGGCTCATCACACAAATAGCAGCTTCACTGCTCAGTCTGACAGAAACATCAGAGCCACTAAATGAGCTTCACCAGGAGCTCTGCTTCAGTTGAGATCTGCACCGACCAGAACCACACACACAGATACACACAAACACACTCACAGACTCTGAGTTAAACACAAACCACAGAAGAAGCAACAAAAAATCCAGATCAGTGTCTGACTGGAACAGTTGACCAACAGATATTACTGCAAATACTGAACATCAGTGTAAAGTTCTCCTGAAAAGGCGCCGTGTTCAGAAATGTCCCAAAAAAGGAACAAAATAAATCTAAAAAACGTTTTTTTAAATCGAATCTGTTGAATGATGTTGTCTGTGTGTGTAATGAGTCCAGGAAGAGTCGAGTGATTCCACAGCTAATGGAGGTCGAAATAAAAAAGAAATACAAAAGCAGCAAAAGACTGAGCCCAGAACAGTTATGTCCAGTATGGGACATTTCCCGTGAGTGTGTGTTTGTGTCGTCGTCTTCTTCTTTGTGTGTTTGTGTCGTCTTCTTCTTCTTTGTCTTAACTCTGTGTGTTTGTGTTCACAGCCGGGAGCCGCTCGGCCTCAAAGAGGAGCCGGAGCCGAGCATCAAACAGGAGCCCCAGGACTTCCCTTTCCACATGGTCACCGTCAAAACTGAAGAAGAAGAAGACGACGAAGACGAGTCCTCTGTTCTTCACCAAACACCGTCTGAGGAGACCAGAGAAGAACCCAACGGAGAGTGTGGAGCAGACAGTGAGGAGCAGACGGACAGCTCTGAGGACACTGACCGCTCAGAAGACTACAGTCCAGACCAGGCTCCAGCCAGAAGAAGCTACGCACAAACACCTCCTGAAGCCTCTGGAGCTGCGAGGTCCGGCGCAGGAAAGACCTCAGTGCCTCAGACGGAGAGACCTCACAAATGTTCAGTTTGCGACCGAAGTTTTAAAGAGAAACCGGCTCTGATTCGACACGAGCGCCACCGTCACCACGTGTGCCCCCTGTGCCCCAAACGCTACACCAACAAAACCAAACTGACCGCCCACCTGAGCCACCACGTGGACGAGGGCGCCGCCGACCGCTCCATCCTGGAGGAGGACGGCCTCAGGCCGTACGGATGCTCTCAGTGCGGGAAGGCGTTTGCGAGGAAGGCTCACCTCGGGCGGCACATGATCGTGCACAGGGCGGAGACTCGGTACAAATGCTCCGTGTGCGAGCGCGACTTCAAACTGATGACGAGGCTGCGCGAGCACATGCGAACGCACACTGGAGAAAAACCCTTTGTGTGTCCGGTCTGCGGGAAGTGCTTCGCTCAGATCTCCACTCTGTCCCGGCACCAGAAGCACATCCACCACATGTGTCCGGTGTGTAAAGGCATCTTCTCGGACATGACCGAACTGAACCAGCACCTGAAGACCCACCTGGACGACGGGACCTTGGACCAGTCTCTCCTGGAGAGAAAGACCATCAAACTGTGCCGGTGCTCCCTGTGCGGGAAGGAGTGCAAGAACAAGTCCAACCTGCAGAGGCACATGTTCGTCCACACGGGGGAGAAACCTTTCAGCTGCTCGGTCTGCGACGAGGGCTTTTTGTGTAAGTTTGAGGTGAACCAACACCTCAGATTCGTCCATCACATCTGCCCCGTGTGTAAGGAGGAGTTCGAGAGCGACGCACATTTAACTGACCACCTGAGGAGTCACGTGGAGGACGGGAGTCTGGACCCGGAGCTCATCGAAAGAGTAAACCGGAAACCTTACAGCTGCTCCATGTGCGGGAAGGAGTTTAACTGTAAAACGGCTTTTCGGAGACACATTTTGGTTCACTCAGGAGAGAGACCTTTCAGCTGTCCTGTTTGTGAGAAGACGTTTACGCAGAAAGGAACTCTGAAAACACATCAGAAGATCCACTCTGGAGACAGGCCTTTCGTGTGTTCAGTTTGTGAGAAAAGTTTTGTGACGAACTCTCATCTAAAGACTCATCTGAGGAGCCACGCCGAGAGCGCCGCCGCCGTCTTCGCCGACCGGCCCTGAGTCCGGCCCAGAGCTGCAGTCGGTCCGAGTCTGAGGAGCTGCGGTCGGTCCAAGTCTGAGGAGCTGCGGTCAGTCCAAGTCTGAGGAGCTGCGGTCAGTTCTCCGTTGGGACGAGACGCCAGACCAAAAAGGAAGACATGGCCACTGTGACGGACGCACTTCCTCCTCCAGATTGAGGTTCTTAACAGGTGATACTCGTAGGATTGGTCAGTGTCGCAAAGTCAGCCTTGATTTAGTCCCTGGTTTAGTCCCTGGTTTAGTCCCTGGTTCAGCTCCATTGGACTTCACAGTTTTCTGACACTGAAGTTGTCGCACTTGTTTCTTTAGGAAGATAAAATACTGAGATTTAAAATGTAACAGAACAAAACCAGGGACTAAACCGGGGACCAAACCAAGACTTCAGATGTTGGTCTGACCCCGCTGTACTTGACCCTGGGGTTTTTATTTCAACATTTTGCCTCAAATCTAGATCTGAACATTCAGAACAGACCAATCAGATGCCTTCTTTCCCCGAGGCCCCTCCCCCTTGTTTGATTGACAGCGTCGCTAAGGCCGGGGAGACGTCACTCGAGCGTAAAAACTCCGGTTCTGAACCCACATTTTTAGAACATATTAAAAGTGAATGAGGACGGCCCCACACTTCAGTTCACCACGACCACGAGTCGCTACAGCCAGAATGAAGAAGAAAAAAGCGTCTATAAGTGGCACTTTTAGGCGAAATTGATTTAATAAAAACAGAGAACAGAGATTTCATGTGGAAAGGCGAGTTCCACTAAACAGAACAGAAGAGGGAAGATCAGGCTGAACATGTGTCTGCTCTGTTCACCTCACATATGAACAGTTCTTCAGATAAACTCTAAACTCTCCGTCTCACTCACAGACGTTTGTGCTTCGCTCCAAATCACTAAATCCACTCAGTTCTTCCTCCTCGGTTTCACTTCTGAGCAGGAGGAACAGGAGCAGATCCTGGACCACAGGCCTAGAGCGCCCCCTGTCTCTGTGAAAATAACCCCAAGAGAGATTTAAATAAAGAAGTCGCAGGAACCACCCAAACCATGAGAAAAGTGCCACTTATAGTCTGAAAAATACAGAAATAACTTTGTACGTTGTGAATTATTCAAAATACAAAGCAAAAGGAAAATTCAGTTTGTAACTGGAGTTAAGTTTATTTGGTCAAATTTGTTTCTCTTTACAAGAAACAGTTTGAGTTAAAGAGGCTGTTTTTGTTCAGAGAATCCTTCCTTAAACAGAAATGGAAGCCTCAGACCTCATCTCTCTCCCATTTCTAACTCTGTCCTCAAACCTACATCAAAACACCAGTGAGGTCCAGGTGAGGCCCAGAGGTGTAACACTCATTATGGGCCTGGATTATTCTAATTCTGACCTCTCACTCAGGCCAACAGGCCGAGCTACAAACACAAACTGTGAACAAACAGCTGTGAGGTTAACTGTAAGTAGCGCCCTCTTCAGGCAGATATAAGGAAGTGTCCTCAGAGTCTGAACTGAAGAAGCTCCTGGATGAGCCGAGAAACCGATTCAAACAAAAACTTTTGTCCACTTGACAAACTGAATTTCTCCTTTTGCTGTGATTCTACCTGGACTGAAGAATTTTACCCTCGTCCAAAAGGTAAATTCGCAAACGTTGATGATTTCAGTTATTTTCTAAATCTAAACTCACAGTATCAACATCATTTTAGATTTGAACATTTTAATTTGTTTAGGTCGCCGCGTTTGTGTCATTAACTCTGTGACGCTGTGACGTCATCTGAAAACCACCGGTACAATCCAGAATGTTCCTGACGCTCTGCAGGGGCAACGTCCAGGTCCCGGGAGAATCCGCCAAGAGCCACATCGGTTTGTGTTCGGCCCATCGCCGTGAGCACAGGGGCCGTTCTGGGGCCGTTCTGGGGCCGTTCTGGGGCCGTTCTGGGGCCGTTCTGGGGCCGTTCTGGGGCCTTATAGTGTCTGAAGGAGCCTGGGTCCTCTGTAAATGAGCCTGTGCAGACCAGATCACGGCGGCTCTTCCGGCTCCAGTGACACTGTGGCTCCTCTGGAGCTGCTGCTAGGGCCTCATTTTGCCCTGAGATGTTCTTCTGAAGGATCCTGGGGTTTGAATAAACTGGTGTTGGTCACATGGACCTGACTCCAGATTCTCTGTGCGTCTCCAGGACAAAGTCCAGCTCTTTGTTTTTGTCATAAACTCATCTCGTATTATTTAAAGAGGCGTCTTCTCTTCGCTCTTAGATTAAAATGAACTCTCTGTGTTTTGATTGTTTTTGTTTCTAAATGTGATTCTCAGTTCAAATCTTCTCTGTTCAGTGTCGCACAAAACACAGAATCAAACTTTTAGTCTGAGACTTTTGTTAAACCATAAAATGTTTTCTGATTTTAACAAAACGAGACGCACATTTTTGTCAGATATAATCAGATTATTTCATGTTTTGTTCATGAAAATAAATTAGTTTAAATATTCATTGTTTCCTTTGTCCCTGTGTTTTTGTCTTTTTGTGTTTTTGTCTTTGTTTCCACAAACTGCCCAAGAAAAACACGACAAACAGAAACGAGACGCTCAAGTTCAGATGGAAAAAAAAAAACAATAAAATAAACTAAATGACTGATACATGATCAGTTTTCGGAAGCGTCAGTGATGATTTGGGAGAAAAGCTCAATTTGGGTTTAACAAAAACGTGACGTTTGTTCTGAATCTGATTAGAAATGCTCTTCAGAATTCAAGTGGGAGAATTTCCTTTCCCATCCTGAAGGTGAACGACTAAGATTTTAAAAGTGCATTAACGAGGGGACAATTTACAAGAAGAACTTTTTTTAAGGACGTTTCCACCTCGAATCATCTAAATGTTAAATTCAGTTTTCTCCTAAAGTGAAAGACTCAGTTCAAAAGTATAAACATCATCTGCCCTGTGGGTCGGTTCCTTAAAAGATTTAAATATGAGGTTGAATTTTGTGTTTTTAGTAATTCGAAGAAGAACGTTTGGATCATTTGTTTTGTGAGCAGTTTCACTTTCAGGTCTTCAGTCCGTCAGAACCTGGAGCTAAATCTAAAAATAAAAATCCAAGAATTCTAAACTTTTTACATTTTACAGCAGAAATAGTTGTGAATAATATTTTCTTTTGGAGAAATATAATATTTCCACTGCAGCAAATGAAGAGGAAAGAAAGCCTCATTTTCTTGTTTTATTAATGAGTTTAAATTGGAAAATTGAAAAACAGCTAAAGCCAAATTCTTCTACAAGTGTTTGTCCATTTATGTTCAAATAAATATAATGTTAAAAAATTGGAAGTATAAGATTATTATTCTAGATGTTTTTTGTTTTTTTTAAAATTCTAGATCAGATTTATTATCATTATTCAACAAACTCAAAAACACACAAACCACACAAAATCACACGAACAACACAAATGATACTGTATTTTTTTTGTTTGAATATTTTTTGTTCTTGATCCGTTTTATTGTAAATGTTGTTTCGTTATTAAAGGGGCGACTTTATATTCTTCTAGAGCCATGAAGTTATCTGGTTTAGTGTGTGTGTGTGTGTGTGTGTCTCTGTGTGTCTCTGTGTGTGTCTGTGTGTGTCTGTGTGTCTCTGTGTGTCTCTGTGTGTGTCTGTGTGTCTCTGTGTGTGTCTGTGTGTCTCTGTGTGTCCCCGTGTGTGTCTTTGTGTGTGTCTCTGTGTGTCTCTGTGTGTCTCTGTGTGTGTCTCTGTGTGTCTCTGTGTGGCGCGGTGGCCAGGGAGAGCTGCCCCAACTGCAGGAGGAAGTTCACGCAGAGATACAACGTGAAGCGGTACATGAGGACGCACACAGAGCGGCCGGTCAGGCGTCCGGTCTGCGGCCGCGATTTTGCCGTCAAGAACAACGTCCACACAGTTCAGGGACCGAGCCTTCAGGTGCCCCTTCTGCGACAAATGATTCACCAAGGACGGATTCAGCTGTTCACACACACGCTCCTGCACACTTAGACCTTTCAGCTGTTCACACACTCATGCACGTGTAGACCTTTCAGCTGTTCGCACACACTCCTCCACGTGTAGACCTTTCAACTGTTCACACACACGCTCCTGCATACTTAGACCTTTCAGCTGTTCACACACTCATGCACGTGTAGACCTTTCAGCTGTTCAAACACTCCTGCACGTGTAGACCTTTCAGCTGTTCAAACACCTGCACTCTTAGACCTTTCAGCTGTTCAAACACTCCTGCACTCTTAGACCTTTCAGCTGTTCAAACACTCCTGTACATGTAGACCTTTCAGCTGTTCAATCTGGAGTCATGGCCTTCAGAACATGTATCTAGAACATGTATCTAGAACACTACAGATAAACACTAGATCCAATATTTGTAGAAAATAAACACTAAGTCACTTTAGTCCCAGACCTGGAACAGTTCTGGTTTAGACCTGAAATAGTCCTGATTTAGTCCTGGTTTAGAACTGGAATAGTCCTGGTTTAAATGAACTAATCTGTGACAGAAATGATTCTAATTGTGTGTCAGATGCCCTCCCTTTCACCCTGCAGTGTTAAAGGTCCTTCAAGAGCTGTTCTCCAAACTTCTCAGACAAAACCAGGTCTAAACCAGGATTCCACAGATATAATAAAGGAGTTTTTATTTTCACTGTTAGTTCGGTATCGGTATCGAGTATCGAGTATCGACTTATTTTCGTTCTCTGTCTGTTATTGTTTCTACCTGTTGGAAATGTTGTTTTTGCTATAAATAAAAATAAAATCAAAATCTTCAAATCAAATTTTAGCTTTGTGACAACACCACACCGAGATTTGAGCTGTGGGCGGGGACAGGTGGCAGGTGTAGAGACAGGCAGAAGGTGGTTTGTTCCGAAGCAAAGGCCTTTTATTTAAGATATTACAACATTTTTAAATTGAACAACAGTGTGGATTTACACTAACCTGGTCCAGATCAGGATCACTGCAAAACCACCACAGATCCACTGAAGGAACCACCAGAGATCCACTGAAGGAACCACCAGAGATCCACTGAAGGAACCACCCAGGATCTACTGAAGGAACCACCAGAGATCTACTGAAGGAACCACCAGAGATCCACTGAAGGAACCACCCAGGATCTACTGAAAGAACCACCAGAGATCCACTGAAGGAACCACCCAGGATCCACTGAAAACCATCTTCTCAAATTTTAGCTTTGTGACAACACCACACCGAGATTTGAGCTGTGGGCGGGGACAGGTGGCAGGTGTAGAGACAGGCAGAAGGTGGTTTGTTCCGAAGCAAAGGCCTTTTATTTAAGATATTACAACATTTTTAAATTGAACAACAGTGTGGATTTACACTAACCTGGTCCAGATCAGGATCACTGCAAAACCACCACAGATCCACTGAAGGAACCACCAGAGATCTACTGAAGGAACCACCAGAGATCCACTGAAGGAACCACCCAGGATCTACTGAAGGAACCACCCAGGATCTACTGAAGGAACCACCCAGGATCTACTGAAGGAACCATCTTCACTTTGGACGTTTGGATGTGACAGGGTCTAATCCTGAGCCGCAGAACATCTAAACATCTTTTAAAAGCACAAATGTACCAAAATGAGCCAAAAAGGTAAATCCGGTAAATTCCCGATAGTTTCTCAAACTGTGGTGCGGCTCCTTCAGGTGGGACAAGGAGCTTCTCAGTTTGTCTTTGTCTCATTCACATTTGACCCAGTTTTCTGCTTCAGATACAGTGGAAATGTAGTCCACTTTTAGACCTGGAATATAATCCTGGTTTAGTCCTGGTTTGGTCCTAGATTAGACCTGGTTTATACATTTAATATTTCAGAATAGATGGGTTTATTATTTGTCTTTTTTTTCCAGATCTTCTTGCGGTTCCTTTTTAAAATTGCACGTTCAATACAAGCTTCATTTGTTTCTTTCCAACAAAAACAAAACTGAAAAGAGGTCTCCACATTCCAGAAGAACTCTGGTGGGTTTGCAGTCAGACCATCAAACCCCAGTTCCACCCATTTTCATTTTTACGTATTTTCAGTCGAGATCTTTGCACGACGGCGCTCAGTTCGCTCAAACTCCCGGGATTCGGTCTCCACAAACTCCAGAGCAAAGAACTTCTCTGGAAGTTTGAATCTCATGTTCCTCTTATTGTTCTGAAAATGTTCGATTCACCAAAAACAACAGATTCTCTTTATTAACAAAGCTCTGAGTCTCTCCTCCCTCTGCTCTCTGCTCTAAGTCACTCCCCCTTCAGAGCTCTATCACAACCCACTCAGCGAGTCAAGTCCCACTCATGGTTTAGACCTGGTTTAGTCCCAGATTAGACCTGCAATAGTCCTGGTTTTTCCTGGTTTCATCCTGGTTTAGTCCTGGTTGAAACTCCTGCACATCACATCAGGTTTGTCCAGTTGTTGTGTTCAGTTTTGTGTCATGTTTTTGTGTATTTATAGAGAATTGTGTGGGAGCAGGTGGGCGGAGCCTCGTACAGGGTTTGAATAAGACCCCAGATCTCTAGATGACTCAGACTCTTCAGGTTTGTGATGAGGAACAACGTTAGAACATGAGAAATGAGAAATAATGTTTTATTTTTGCACAAAAACCCCAGAGTTCAAATTAAGTCAAATGAATCCCAGACATTTGAGCCAACCGGAAGCGCCGGATCGTATCGCGCAAAGAGCCGATTCCCGGCAGGGAGACGCCTGATTGGCTGAGGAGCTCCAGGGGGCGGGCCGCTTAAATCAAATCCAGAAAAAAAAGAATCAACAGAAAAAAACACAAGAGTCACGATTCCACCTGCTGCAAAAGAAACACACAAAGTGTTTAAGGACGCGCCGATACTTGTCCAGCTCCGATACCGATACTGTGCCTTTTAGGTTCATGACGTTACTCGATACGTGAACCGATACCAACAGGTTCAACAGTTCTGTAACTGTTAAATACTTTACTTCAGTATTCAAGCGGGATATCGACTGGACCGATATCATGGAACCGATACTCCACCCAGCTGCTGTTTCAGTATCAGCACCGATATTCAATACCAGTATCGGTATCGGTGCATCACTATTCAATTGATTTAAAAAATTCTTCTGTTATTAGACCATTTTATCCTGTTTTTTTTTTCCTTGGCATCTTTTACAAACTCCTGTCTCCATGGAGATGAGGTTATCCCTCAGTGTGGCATTAAACCCGCCCATCTCCACGGAGACGGCAGGTCACGCCTCCGAGCCGAGTTACAGGTCTGATCTGGGGCAGAGTGAGTAACAAAAGCACCAATAACTGACTCAAACTAAAGCCGGGTTCTTTTAATGCCACAATGTGGAGCATCCCACAGAACGAGAACCGACAGCATCTCCATGGAGACGAGTAAACGGCACAAAGAAAATGACACGTCTGAACATTTAAATTCAAACAGTTGGTGGAAACGTGACGTCGGTCGGGAAATCGGCGCGAATCTGGAGCCGAGTTTGGTTCTGGTTTTATTCAGAGAAAAGGTGAAAAACATTGAGCTAATCCAAAGTGTAGTAAAGATTTAAAAAGACGAGTCTGGAACATCACGGCTGCCGCCACATTTGGGATTTTAAATTTAATTGAATTTCTCACTTTGAATTTTTTAAATTTTGTTTTTATTCTGAATTTATAATTATACTTTGTACATTTTAAATATTTAGAACATGTTTTCAAACCATCAGATTCAAAATTCTCAGCAAAGACCCAAGACGCCCAAACTCGAGCACCGACCCCGCGTGAGGTGGTGCTAACTGAAAGCACTACTCTGTCTGAAGCTCTGCGACTTAAGTCACACTTTAATCTGAGCTTGATCTGAACCCAGTGTGAGCAGGAAGAGCCTCGAGCCGTCGCTCTCACCGTTTAGTGTAAAATCAAATCAGAGAAACGGTTTTAAGGAGATTCTGACCAGTCTGACCAGTTCCCCGCAGCATTTCCTGGTTGTTCTGGTCAGATCGACTCGGGTCTCGGCGTCTTGGGTCTTTGTTGCAAAATTTTTCACTCTGAAATTTTGGCGGTTGGATTTGAGAGCTTGGAAACACGTGGAATTTTTTATTTGGAATTTTTAAACACGTAAAACAAACTTCATCAACTGAAACTCAGAATAAAAACCATTCAAACGGGTTAAAAGTGAGAAATCCGTGTGTATTTAAAGTTCCAGAGGTGCTGAAGCAGACGAGGTTCCGTGAGGAGGGATTTTTGCCTCTGAGTCCATGTTCCTGGTCTCCGGTCTTTAGCAGCAGCCCCCGGAGCTGGTCTGGACCGGTTTACTCTGGATCTTTACGTTGCTTTTCTCTGCGTTTCCGGCCGTGGCTCCGGGGCCCATCCGCTTCTTGATCTCCGCCGCCATCGTCATGAACGCCTGCTCCACGTTGGTCGCGCTCTTCGCACTCGTCTCCAGGAACGGGATGCCCAGGTTATCGGCGAACTCCTGCGGCGGGAAGACACCGGGTTTGGGTTAAGACGCTCGAACAGACGTTACCGGAAACAAAAAATCATACGTCTGTTGATGTAGAACTTTTTCACAACTGCTGGAAAGTCTCTGCAGGTTTGTGGAGCTTCTGGTTTGTGGTTTTCTGGTGATATTTTAAACTATCCCTTTAAGCAGAAGTTCCACACACACAGCGGGAACTTCCAGTCGTCGTGAAAAAAAGTCAATTATAAGAAAAGTTTGTAAATGTTCTACAGTTTGATTTACTCGTGTCAGATTGTGATAACGTCTGGGCACTTTCCCAATGACTCAAACCCTAATAAATATTATTGGTGCAAAAACGATTTGTTCGAATCCCGACTCATTCTGCCACTAAAACCATCTGCTCATTTGTTCATCAAACTTAATATTTATCAGATTTGTATTTTTAAAGATAAAAGTCTTTATAATACGACTCGATCCCTTTTTACTTTTTTACTTTTGTTTGAGGTCAAAGTTGAGCTGGAGTCTGTTTAAAGCACAGGTGTAGCTCTGGTCCTGATGCACACACCTTGGCTGTGGTGTAGTCCACCACCTTCTTGGTGGTCAGGTCACACTTGTTCCCCACGAGGAGCTTGTTGACGTTCTCACTGGCGTAACGGTCGATCTCCTGAAGCCACTGTTTCACATTGTTAAAAGACTCCTGAAAACACAAGATATGTTCAGAGGAGCAGAAGAACTGAGGAGCAGAAGAACAGAGGAGCAGAAGAACTGAGGAGCAGAAGAACAGAGGAGCAGAAGAACAGAGGAGCAGAAGAACAGAGGAGCAGAAGACCAGAGGAGCAGAAGACCAGAGGAGAAGTTCAGAGGAGCAGAAGAACAGAGGAGCAGAAGAACAGAGGAGCAGAAGACCAGAGGAGAGAGGAGAAGGTCCAAGGAGAAGGTAAGAGGAGCAGAAGAGCAGAGGAGAAGTTCAGAGGAGCAGAAGAACAGAGGAGCAGAAGAACAGAGGAGCAGAAGACCAGAGGAGAAGTTCAGAGGAGGGTGAGTGGAGGTCAAACCTGGTCTGTGACGTCGTACACCACGATGATGCCGTGAGCTCCTCTGTAGTAGCTGGAGGTGATGGTCCTGAAACGCTCCTGTCCGGCTGTGTCCCACTGAAACACACACAGAACTCAAGGTCTGGCCACACGTCCCCTCAGGCTCCTGGTCCCACGTCCCCTCAGGGTCCTGGTCCCACGTCCCCTCAGGGTCCTGGTCCCATGTCCCCAAGTCCTGGAGATCTGTTCTGAGTGTGACAGTCCAAACTTACGATCTGCAGCTTGATGGTCTTTCCGTCCAGTTCGATGGTCCTGATCTTGAAGTCGACTCCGATGGTGCTGATGTAGCTTTCTGTGTACGTGTCATCCTGGACGCAGCGCGAGGCCGAAGGTCAAAACACAAAAGAGCAGAAAAGGAGCCGGAGAATAAGTCACTTGTGACTCATTACAAATGTAGTTAAAGCAGAAAAACCAGTCCACAGTCAGAACGGACATCAACAAAACTAATAAAAGAATCAACAATGAACATTTATATATGA
>KN501388.1:374-19462 GCA_000787155.1 Scartelaos histophorus | reverse complement strand
TGCTTTGTCATCTGGTAAAGAGTCAAGACATATAAAAAATTATAATTATACAGGTAATTTCAGACCAGTCTAGACTAAATACTGTAAATAAATATAATATTTCTTTATAGAGTACTCTGTCTTTGAGTTTGCATTAACCAGAGAAAATTACACATACTGCATTATTGGCAGCTAAATTGCATTGTTATAATGTCCTTGGGCAAGACACTTCACCTGCCTTGTAGAACTCAGCTATAAATCAAAGTTTTATATTTTAAAGCATTTAAAGCGTTTAAAAGCATGTGGTTTTCAGACGTTGGTTGGTGAAAAACTTTCTGTTAAATGGCACTAATTAAAAGATGATATGTTTTTCATAATTTTAGAGTATTTGACAGAATATAAAAGCAATAAAGCAAAATGTGAGACTTGCCTCATGTTTAAATTGAATATAATGAAATATAAAATCACAATAGTTACATAAAAGACCTATGTGGATTAAAACAAGTGCAAAGACCCCACTACTGTTTCCTTTCCATAAAAGAAGAAAGTCCAGCTGCAGGGACAATTCTCTGCATCTCATTTGGGTATAACACTACACCTCCAGTCCCTCTGTGCCCTATATCTAAAGGTTAATGCAGCCACAATCTGGACTAAGCTAACACAGATACTACTCAGATTGTGTTTGGTCCCTGGAGAACTGAACAATTTCAAAGCTTTTTACACAAATGGTCTGAGGAAGGGAACGTTATCAAACAGTTTAAACACTCCAAATGTGTATTTCTAGATAGGAAAATGACGCTGCTAAACTGCGGAAGGCTGTCAGATGTGAGGCTGAATGAAGCAATGGTGATTATATCGGTGATTTATGTTTTAATAATACGACTCTGTTCAAAGTTCACATTTAAACGTGTGTAGAAGAATTTGTGTTAACCCTTTGCCTGGAATGTTCCACAGTGTGCCATAAAACTTATCTATCTAACGTAAATTACAGGTATTTTCTTTGCTCTGTAGAAAATTTCAGGCAAAGCAAAGACATTTCCATGAAAACAAGTAGTTGCCAAACAATCTACCAAACTAACACAAGAATCAGATTTCAGTACAGACCTAAACTAGTGTTAGCAGCTTTTATCCAGAGTAAAATGGGATATTATGTGGTTGTGGAGGTAATTATGACCCAGTTTGGCCGCCGCCCAGCACCTCCTCTGTATTGTCTATGCATTAGACAGGACCAGTACGGCAGGTGTGTGTGAATAAGAAATGGCCACTCCACCAGCTCTGGGCTCTGGCTGTGCAATGTCTTATATACAATGTGGGTCTCTCAAAGCCTCATGGGAAATCACACTCATGTAGATGTGGCGTTTGCAAAAAGAGGGGGGTCCTGGGGTCAGACTGAGCTGATTCGAAGACCGTGGACTGTACGGGCTCCTACGGGGGCATCCCGGAATTGGCTGGATCTGAAATGGCATCATAGTATTTTCCTGGACTGTAACGTTTAATTATGAGACAGCAGCATTTTCTGAAAGGTGAAAATATAATAAACACACCTCTTACATCTGGTTAAAACAGAAAAAAATATAATTGAGAGAATCCATAACAGCATTTTGATTTTGTTGTTGGCTATAGCTCTGTAGTAGACAGTGTTCTGCTTTGATTATTAAATAGAAATAATAGCAGTAGTCTTTCAAAGTTTAGCGCTTAAAGCCAAATGTACTAATACAAATCTATCAAATTGTGTTATTATTCATGATAGGGGTGTTAGGGCTTTCCAGAGCAAGGTTTCTTAAAGTGGGTAGGGGTTCTAAGGTTGCCCACACAACAAGTAAAAAAGAAAATAGAGTTTGAAATCAACTTTACATAAGATATTTATTCATATTTATTTTCATTAATATTAAACCCACAGCAATGCATTGTTTTAAAATACAAATCTAAGGAGAAAACATTATTCTTTTATATTTTGTGTATTAGGTTCTGTGTGATCTTTGCAGCACAGCAAACTTTGGGAATGGCTGCTCTAGAGTAAAGATCATGTATCCCAGTTCATGACGTTGTCTTTCAAAGGTAACGACAGAGATTTACACTTCACTATGATTGGTCAAATCCAGAGGCTGACCAATAGGAGGAGTGAGTGGAGAAAAGTGACTGTGTTTGAGCATAGAGCTGCATTAACCTAAATGGGACAATATCAGCAAATTCTTTTAATTACCTTATTTATTTATTTATTTAATGATTTTTACTCTTTTATTTATTGTCTTACATAGTTGACGATAGAAGTGAAGTATTTTTTGTCAACTAAAATGTCAGCCATCTTTTCCTATGCTTCCTATAGTTAAAAATGACGCCCCCGGTCCTGCAAAGTGCATCTAGCCACAATCGCAACAGACGTACCGAAGTTCCTGAAGTCGCCTGAGCTCACGCGCTGTCATGTTTGAGCAGATGTGTTCTGAAGGAGAGGATCGGGGAAAGTCAAGCCCGTCCTCCAGAACCAGGGGGTGCAGTCTGACGCTGAGATCCACTTTAGGAGCTGCAGAGGGACACTTTCAGACACTATGGTCTGATTGGCCCTGACAGCCCCCTCTCACTGTACAGCTCCACCTCTGCAGTAATGTGATATTAAAGCAACCATATGTAAGCGTATATGATTTGAGTAGATGGCAGATGTGAAACCTGTTCCCCCTCCTCTCATCCGGCCTTCTTTCCGGCCAGACTGTGGTTTCTCACCTTCTTCTGTCAGGCTAAAGCTTTCACAGTATCAAACAGAAGTATTGTAGGTAGCATCTAGGGGTGTTACGTCAGAATACAACAGGACGGGTCAGGTCAGTTAGTTTTAACAATGCATAAAAGAAGTCACGTGAATTCAGAATTATGCCGTTTATTCACTGGTGAGTTGTTTTAATATTAATAACGTATTGAATTTCTATAGCACCTTTCAAAACACCCAAAGCACTTGATATTCCATTACTGATTCACTCCATGCTTGGGGGGTAAGATACTACAGTATTATAGCCACAGCTGCCCCGGGGTCAATGTCAATCTGCACCATTGTCTGCCTCTCCAACCACCACCATCACTCATACACTGCATTCACAATAGGCACCTGGTATTTTCAGCAGTCTCACATCCAGAAATGACCTGGTTGTCTTATATTTTCTTATTTTAATGAGTCAAAATGTGTTAATTTAACTAAAAATACAAACAATATATAAAACAAAATTGCTCACACCAATCAGAAATACATTATGTTTAAACAAGTAAATATACGCACATATTTAGTCATGTAATTTTACCTAATATATAAATGTATTCTTTGAGGCAATAACCAAGAGTGTGCATGAGCCTGTGGAGCGTGCACTTACAGCAGCTGCAGACATGAATCAGAGCGACATCTCGGGGGAAAGCTGAGCCAAAGACAAGACCTGCTCTTAAGTGTTTATGAATAAAAACATGACGCAGATGAAAAGGCCCAGAATAGAAAAATGTCATAAAAATAAAATGAGGAAGTGCTTCACGAGATCTGCAATAAATAGTAACGTCACGGTCTGTGGAGTCCGTGGATTCTGTTTTCCAGCACAGATCTCCAGGAAAATCACTCAAAAGCAATTACAACTTTCAAAACTCTTGTGCACTGCTGTGTTCTTGGACAACTTTGCAGTTAAGAGATAGAAACATTTACCACATAGGGCTTAAAATAAATGGGATGCACTGATACAGCTTTTACAGTTTCTATACCAGTGTAGCAAATGGCACTAATACCCTTAAGACACAGTTCGCTTATTAAACAAGAGATCAATATAAGCCTGAATATAAGCCGCATTAACTAAATTTCGACTAAATTTCAGAATTGTACATATATAAGCCGCACCTGAATATAAGCCGCAGGTGTCCACGTCTTCAAGAACGTTTTCATGTTCAGCCCGTCTGCTTTTATTGCCTCTGAAAGTGCTTGTAGTGGTTTTGCATTGAATTATTTCATTGCCGCCGTCTGACCATTGACTCACTGGCTAGCGTTAGCTATATGTCCATTCATATATATAAAATGTATGTGTTTAACTTAAAAGCTGTGTCATCTGCATTTCTTTGTGTGTTTTCCATGAGTATTGTGTGTGCATGAAGAGCAAAATAACTGTTCAAAACCCAATCAAACGTCTTCCTCTGCACATCCCCCCGTTTCTCCCCGTCTCTACTGCACATGTCTCTATAGTAGGATTTCAGACTCTCCCGGGGGCAGGTTATGGATCAGGTCTGAGTGGATGTTCGGCTACTGAAGTCTGAGACGTTTCTTCTCGTCGTTTATGCCTCAGCTGCATTTAACGCACACGGGTAAGACGTATCCCCCTCACTAATGTTCATTTAGCATTATCACTTATTTCATAACTGTTTTGGTGCTGACAGCATCGATAGTTAACGCTGCAACTTCATTTTAACCCTAGATCCATTTGTTCACCGCACAGACAGCGGCGTTTTCTGCACTTGCACATCCGCTTTGTTGCTAAACAAATAATCCGTCCATATATTAGGTGCACTGTTGTATAAGCCGCAGGGATCAAAGTGCAAGAAAAAAGAAGCGACTTAGCGAGTCGTTAGTGGAAATTACGGTACATATCTTTAAAATGACTACTGAACAGCTTTGTATGAATAAAGGTAAAAAATAATTATGAGACACTGTAGGGCAAAATCTGCCTGTAAATAGTCTTAATAAATCTAAACATGATATCGGTATGAGATCAGTCCAGCAAATTTTTCAGCATTTGCATCAATATTCAATACCAGTATTGATATTGATGTATCCTGATGTTGGTGGTTGAATCTAAAAAAAGGTTTGGTGTTCTTTTATTTGCATGAGGCAGTGCACAACACATTAACACATTATTGCTTGGATGCTAATTTACACGTGTAGGGTGAGCAAGTGGGTGAGAAATAGATTAAATGTATAGAGATAAATTTACCTCGAGCTAAAACTATTTAAACGGAAGTGTTAAAATCAAAGTGTGGGACAGTAGTCGTCAGAAGGAAGTGGACAGATGTCAAATTAATTAATTAAAAAAAAGTTGTAGTAGTAGTAGTAGTAGTAGTAGTAGTAGTAGTAGTAGTTGTAGTAGTAGTAATAGTAGTAGTAGTAGTAGTAGTAGTAGTAGTACAAACTTAAAAATGTTCAAGTTTTATTGAGCCATCTCCCATTAATCAAGATTTGTAAGTTTATGTGCTTTGGACATTTTTGGGTGAAATTCAATTAAGTCACTAAATGTTTTCAGTCAGCATTAGCCCTTTGATAAAATGAAAAGTACAAAGTGTGGATTTCTACAACACTGACAGAAAATCGCACTGCAACTGTAAGATTGGCTCTAAAATCACTAAAGCGTAACATTGTAGTCTCTGCAATGACAGAACAATAAAAACTACAAAGACGATGTACAGGCAATCATTGAGTTTCAGACTTCAAAAACATTTACTGCTGTTTGCTTGGAGCAGAAGTGACACAAAAAGACCCATTGAAATTACATTGGGTTTATAATTTAAGCTGCAGCATTACGACCACCAACACTCTGCTGAATACCTGTATCCACTATTCACCCATTTTACACTATTTACTGTCCTGTTCCATTAATTCTAGGTCCATCAAAATCCTTTGTTACCATGGAGATAGATATGGTTAATGCTATACTGTGGCACATCCCAAGCAAAGCAACAACACTCTATGAAAACAATGAGATAGCAAAGCATGCAACAGAAAAATTACATTAAAACAATAAATATGGTGATTTTTTTTTTCTGAAGAGCACAATTCTGTCAAAACTAAAATCACAAAATCTAATCAATCCAAACCTGAGACACCAAATTTGAGATTTCTGTCTTCCCTTTGGAATAGTTTACCAACCAAGGGAATTAGAAGCAATAGACAAAGTACATTTTTCCAATATCCTTCAGTACAAATCCAGGTGAGCTGTGTCATCTGGCGGTTGAGGAAATTGAACAGTGAACAATCTATCGCAGTAATCCTCTGTGCCACTGGGGCCACAAGTATATGAGAAAGGCTCTTTTTTGTGTGGTCATTATCCTTTGTCCGTTCTCCCCTTTTCCTCCCACTAGGGGGCTTAGTATAACAGGATTACAACCAATTACAGCATAAGAAGTGTCATGTGTTTCGAGTCTAGAGGCGACAATGGCTGAAGAGAAGGAGGCCATTTTATATTTAATCACTGATAAACGTGGAGGTGCTGATATTATACCTATGGTTCAAAACATGGTTGAGAGAGAGAAGATGGAAGACTGGAACATAAGGTAACAAAGTGTTACCTTGAATGTCCATAGTGAAATGTTAGA
This sequence comes from Scartelaos histophorus, assembly GCA_000787155.1. NCBI lineage: Eukaryota > Metazoa > Chordata > Actinopteri > Gobiiformes > Gobiidae > Scartelaos > Scartelaos histophorus. The sequence goes on along the minus strand of KN501388.1, from coordinate 13,165 downwards.
AAACAGTCATTTTTGTGAGCATTTGAGCATTTGAGCATTATAAAACAACTCCAGCAGCATTAACATCTGTGAAGACTGAAATATAAACTGATAAAGTAATGCAAGAATGCAATGCATTTCACATGCAATGGATGAAGGTAAAAAGGGTCCCTGAATGCATCACTGCAACCGATGATTGATGATAATGGATCAAATTCAGAGAACAAATGTTCTTGTTGACAAGTAAACTTAAACAAATACTGTAAGCGACAAATGTTAATTTACTGGGACTATATATCCCAGTATATTTCAATAAAACAGAATTCATTACTTTTCTCTGCTCAAGTACAATAAAAAATGTCACAAAAATGGGTTTCTTAAATGCCCCAATAGCAATGAAGCTTACTTATTTGATGAAGTGCCATTATTACATGCATGATAAGAAGTGTTCACTGGAGAATGAATAAGAGTGGACAACAGATGGAAAATTGCCCATGGCTACAGCCCGACATGTATAAGCACGTACAGGTATGTTCACTTACCCTAACATGCACAGCACTGACCAAATAATCAGGCAACTATAAGCTGGAATAGTTTGGGTTAAAATTTAAAGAAACTCACCAGAATTTTCTTGGCTTCCCAATTCGAAAAGGCGAGCACGGCATTGTCACTCTTTAATCACTTTACTATTCTGTATTCTTAGACAGATCTCTTCCCTACTACTTCCTCCATTCATTCAAAGTTGAATGACACATTTTAACGTCATAAAAAGACAAACCAAGACATAACTGGTGCACTCCAACTTGACCCTTGTAATATGCTGCTTTGAAGATCAAGTCTGAGTCAGTAGTGACAGACTTTCTTTTGAATCGCAGAAATGACTGTCTTTCTTCCTCTCTTCCTCTTCCTCCTTCTCACATCCTAAATCTTCAGTCCAGTTGAGGTCCTTTTTTATCTTGCTTTCAGATCTCTTTGTTTCTAAATGTAGCTTCGCCCTGTGCAGCTGCAGGCTGGTGGTCGCTGCAGTGAAGAGTATGAGGAGTTTTGCTGACTAATGCAGGCCTCCTGTTTATGTCTCCATTTAGTCCAGTGGGGAGGCTCACCTGCTGCAGTTACACACAGCATGGCACCCACACACTGCAGCAAATCTTTTGTTTCAGCTATACTCATTACATTTTATAGATATATGTCAAAATACTGATACCATTTTGAAAATTTGTTATTTATTATAGTATTATATTTCAAACATGGCACACATGAATATGTCTGCACTTATGTGGTTCACTTACTTGAACCTTTATGAAGACATATATAGAGGCATATATTTTAGATAAACTGCAAAAATGACAGCAAAATCTTCATTTTAACAGTCCAAAATGTATTTAAGATTTGAGATATTGCTCCTGTCAGTATTGCCTAACCCTATTTCTGATTATATTTCAGCAACAACAACTCATAAAAACTACATAGGCCAACTAAACATTAACACTAACACTAAAGCAATGCATTGGTTTACTCTAAAATAATTCCATATCAATGAAACCAATAGTTAAATGAATACAGGACAGTAGTTGTGCAGAGTTGACCAGCCTCAGAAATGGCACCATGAGCAGACAGGACATACGCACTGCTCCCATCTGTTAACACCAGAGGCTCATTTGTCATAACAGGCATCTGCACTGGGGCACAGAAACCCTACAGCTACATCTGAGCCCACAATACGCAGCAAGAGAGATGTAAAAGCAACATAATAAAGTAAAAAATTGACTAATTTCAGCAAGTAACACTACTCAATATTAACATTTGCTCATATGCTTTAGAATGATCTTGGGCTCTATTAGAACAAGCCTAAGACTACATAGACACAGCAAGTGCCCATGGTCCACTATGAAACACACCTGACTCAGGGATTACACACATATTCTAGATAAACTGCAAAAATGACAGCAAAATCTTCATTTTAACAGTCCAAAATGTATTTAAGATTTGAGATATTGCTCCTGTCAGTATTGCCTAACCCTATTTCTGATTATATTTCAGCAACAACAACTCATAAAAACTACATAGGCCAACTAAACATTAACACTAACACTAAAGCAATGCATTGGTTTACTCTAAAATAATTCCATATCAATGAAACCAATAGTTAAATGAATACAGGACAGTAGTTGTGCAGAGTTGACCAGCCTCAGAAATGGCACCATGAGCAGACAGGACATACGCACTGCTCCCATCTGTTAACACCAGAGGCTCATTTGTCATAACAGGCATCTGCACTGGGGCACAGAAACCCTACAGCTACATCTGAGCCCACAATACGCAGCAAGAGAGATGTAAAAGCAACATAATAAAGTAAAAAATTGACTAATTTCAGCAAGTAACACTACTCAATATTAACATTTGCTCATATGCTTTAGAATGATCTTGGGCTCTATTAGAACAAGCCTAAGACTACATAGACACAGCAAGTGCCCATGGTCCACTATGAAACACACCTGACTCAGGGATTACACACATATTCTACACAGATATAAGACTGCATGGTAATAGTATACAAGAAAGTACTATGATTTAATGCTGAAAATCACATTCTGCTGTTTAAATAAAGAGTGTTCATATCTCTGTGGTATTGGTATTGAGTATCAAGTCTATTCCTTTGTCAAAATCCAAACTGCAGTTTTAGTATTGTGACATCACAGACATTGTTTTCTACCCTTTACCATACCTCACATATCTTTACTTCAAAACCTCTTCGCTGTCATATCATACAACAAAATATTCCATATAAAACCTGTTAATTAACAAATAAGCAAATACATGTTTTATTCTACTGCTGTACTTTCAGTTGTGATACTGAAATTTCCCCATCGTGGTAGAAATAAAGGTCATTTTATTTCTTGAACAACAAGCACCAACTAATGAGTCATAACTGTTAATTTTAGACAGAAAATAACACAAAACACAAAGTACACTAGTTTAAGATTGTATAACCGCGCTCTATTTACAGCCATGTTGCTTCTCCAGACTGAATGTGTGTGGATCATCCATGTTTTGCATTCACCTTGACTCATCCACTTAATTTAGAGTGAAAATAAACAGATGATGACTAACGATCTGGTATTCTTCTTATAGCAAAAAGCACGCTTACATAATTGGTGAAGTTCTCACAAAAGATTATTACAGACACATTTGAAAATAAAGAAAAAAACTCACCATCGACTCCTGGCCTTGGAGAAGGTCTTGTCCACCCTGAAAAACAAATAGTCTTAGATTATTTTTAACATCAATCATATAAGGTAGAGACATTTAAACACATGTACAGAGACACCACAAGAAAATACTTCATAATTCAGGAGTAACTCTTTACGCAAATGATTTAACGTTTTGTTCATCTGTATGCATATGACAAATGAAGCCCTTTATGGTAGCATGATTTGAATTTTAATACTACAATTAATGCTACAAATAAATACAAATTGTGTAATAAAAAAGTCTAATTTAATTCTGTTCTTAATTATATGACCACTACCCATGGATCTATTAAAAATAACGGCACTACCCCCAAAACATATGCCTTTTAAAAGTCCTATATCACACAAAACAGACTTGTGTGAGCTTTATAAATACCTTTTACCTTTAGTTTTTTGCTTCTAGTGAGTGATGTATGGAGCTTAAAAACCTGTATTACCACATGACATCATAAGATAGAACAAAGTGTTTTCTGTTTGAGAGAAGAACTCAGCCAAAATATTCAGCGTTTGTGTGTTAACATTAAACAAATCAACATTATAACATTAGAAAATAGTATAAAATGGACCTTTTCAATCTAATTGCAAAACATTTCAAGTAAACTTCTGACATTCCAGATTCACATTATGACCCATGTAATAGTGACAATTTGTCGTATTTATAGTTTATTCTTTCTAAAATGCATCCCCCATACTTAAACTGTATAAATATTCTAAAGTTATGTAATTAATATGTAAATGGTATTTTGCAGTGACGCTCTTGGCTTGACTCTTTGAGGTTACGTCCACAGCGGGTTGAGTTAGCCTCAGATAACTCCTGCCATCTGTGGAGCCGCCTTTCCAAGAAGTAAAGCGTGATTGCTGCGCTGGCATTTCTGCTACAAAATCAATTCATTTTGGCTCAGGTTCACCGTAAAAACTCTATTTACCAAACTCTAGTGTCATCTTTAGCCGTAACAGTGAATGAACAGCTTCAGCCCCAGTGGATACGAATGTGGCACAGTGAGCAGATTTGACCAACAGATGGCAGTGTGTGTGTGTGTGTGGAGATTATGACAAATGAGACAAGCTGTTCTGAATACAAAACACAATTAATCAGCTAAAATGGTTATTTGAACAACTAAGTGAACAATGGAAAACACATGGTACTTCTGAAGATGCATATGTGAAAAGTACACAGAGACTCCCCTTGCAAACAGTGCATGAAACACTGGCTCTGCTGTGACACATGGCTGTGACACTAGAGAATGTTAAATATGAGCTTTTAGGACAAAGTAATAGATTGCTTTGTTTGTGAAAACTAAACAGGCAAAGGATAAACTGTCAAAAGTAATGAAAATCTGATCATAATCTAAACTAAATTAGTATTCAAATTAGATACTAATTTGAGTAGGAGTGTTCAGAAGAAACTAAAGCCAAAACAAGAACATCTAGGGACCGGTCTTTGTGCTGGTGTAAGTGTGGGGTGTGGAGCTCTAAACAAGGGGTGTGGTGTGCCTGAATATTAAGTGGAGTTGAGCAGACTGAGGGAATGGTGTGTAACATGCTCAAGACTGGAAATATATTAGAATGATAAATGCTTAATATTCATAAAATATTTGTGTGCCATGCGAGATGCCATCCGAATGGCCTCCTATTGGCTCAGCACTGCTCTGTAGTTTGGTTTGATCTGGAACTGCACAAAAGTTGCTCATTCAGTTGAGGCCGTTTACACCAGTATCCTCTGTTTTCTTACCCTGTCTATGGTCCTAATGCTACAGTGTCAGATTTCCTCAAATTCTTGTTCCCTTTCTGTCATCAACTCCATTTAATTTTGTGACCAAATTAATCCCATTGTGCCGCTTTAGTTTATAAAGTTAGTCGCAAGTAGGTAGACGACCATCAGAACTATTGATAACTGCACGGAGCCGACACCGGACTCACCGGAGCTCACGTGCACATTCACTGCACTCTGTGGTGGAGCAGACGTCTTGTATATACTGCTCAAGAGACGTATAGAGCACATGAGCACTGCCCTGTCCAGACACTGTACATCCTGCTCTGTGCGCTCATGGCGCATATCACACACTTGTGCGTTAATGGTTTAATGCATGTCTGTGTGCAAAGTGGTAAAACATTTAAACATTTATATGACAATAAACATATTCCATAATCCACCTGTGTGGGACCAGATGCAGTGGACACCCGTGAGACCAGAATGTGAGAGGTCAGCAGCAGCAGCAGCAATGGACACTTGTACTTCAAGTAGTGTTCAGAACACAAACTCAGGCAGGTCCATGACGGCCCATCCAAAGTTCTATATTCCTGGTACCTCTACTGGTGTGAACTTGCAATGTGGGGCTCCGGAGCTGTTTTATTGTACCCATATATAACTTTTCCTCACACCCCTCTTTGCTGCCTGGTAATGAGGCAAAGATTACAGACATTACCCACACTGGCAGTGTTTTTAAATGCTACAGTGGTCACAAATTGGTTCAGATGTCGTTACAATATATGTACTTGTACCATCCCACTCCAGCCTCCAGCAGAGAAGAACAGCTCGACCTGGACACACACCCCCACAGAGGAACTTTCTTGCTGTGAGGCAAGAGTGTTAACCCCTGCAGCACCATGCTTAGATACAAGGAAATTAATAAAAATAAAAAAAAATTCTCTCAATAACAATAAAATATAACTTCATGTCACAATCCACTTTTCACATGTGTTGTTCATGTCATCTTCCCTAAAGTCAACTCAATGACAGTCCCTGAGGTCAAAGCCTGACACAGCATCATCACAGATCAGAAGCTCCATTATACAAATAGATGATTTGATTCTGAAAAAATCCTATTAGAGGAAAGTCATTTGGATCCAACCACTTCCACTACAAAGGGAAATGGACTGAAACTATTGTCATTAGATTTGAAGTATACTTTTAAAATCAAGAATCTGCACATTTTAGCAGGTTTTCTGATGAAAGTCTGTCGCCAGTTCATCTTATTGGAGATCTCCATGGAGACAAGCAGGTGATGTTGCCAGGCAATGCATGTTTATCAGAATCTTTTTGACAATAAAAAAAACATTTGTAATTGAATCAATTCAACATAATGTATGTTATATGTATATGTACAAATATATAGCAAAGCAATAAGACGAATATGAGCCAAGCATGTAGTGTCCAGACCACCGGAAAAATGTTCTTGAATCTTTCAACACATAGAAGACCTTGACTATGTGTTTGCTTATTTTGTTTTGTAAACTTCAAAAAGTGTTCAAAAGTGGGCAACACGAATCAACCTTCAGCAAAGAGAAAGAGAACCCCATGGAGACATTATATTAGTTACACGGTTACAGCCGGTGATTTTTGCTTATTGAACACATTCAAATTCCAAATTTATTTCTCATTCGGCTCTACATTACACTGAGTAAAAGTGCATTTGGGCATTTTGTTAACGTATAATTGAAATGATGCGATGTACAGAGAAGAGGAGGAGGACATGGGGAGGTCTGCTCACTGTCCTGTGGAGTCACATATAAACACACTGCTGTGGTCTGATTCATCTCTGCACATGATCCCTCATCACTTTAGCCCTGGGCCTCAGTGTCAGACCTGCTGCTGCACAAGGTCACCAGGCCAGTCGCACTGATAACACACGTCTGCTGTTACATTTCTTTTGCTGAACATGCACATTTAAAGGGGAAAGGACATCACTATTTTATCTGCAAAGATCCAAAATCATCCAAGGATTATTTTAATAAACACAAATGACCACTGCACAGCTAGGAGGCTTTGTAAGATAGAAGTATTTAAACTGAAATTTGGGACCAGTATTAACATAAGAGTGCAGTGAAACATTACCAAACCTATTAAAATGCAAAAAAGAAAACTTTACTGCCGCCTCTTCAACCTAATATTTTGCCTCATATTAGCTAGTGTGTCTTTTATTGAACTATTTTGCTCTTTTCTGGTGGAGGGTCCCCACAGCTTGTCTCCATGGATATGTTATTGCTTTGTCTGGAATGTTCCACAGTATGGCTCTTATCAATCTCAGTGTAACACATTTTAAAATGTGTTACAGCTTTTAGAAACAGATATTGGATGGTCACTGCCTTCTACAAATAAAACACATATGGATAGAAGCTCTACACTGAAAAATACACTGTTTTTGGCTAAAGCAAAAGTAGCGTAAGCTCATATTTAGTTTCAAAGCAGAGTGCACGTGACGTTCTCAAATGCACTGCTCCACTTTATAACATATTATACCCTCCTCTGTTGCAGCGCTCTTATTCTCAAGTTTCCTGGAATTCCCCATAAATGAAATTAGCCAGGGTGTGCCGAGATTATGGAATCAAATCTCCAACACACAATCCAAAACCAATACAGGAAACATGAACTAACCCTCAAATGACATTTATAATTTGAAGGGCCTAATTTATTTATGTTTCCACATCAAAAACATCGAGTTATGTTTTGTTTCCTTCACATATATTTAACACAAACCCTGCATATGTCTGTTGAGTTCTTCTCTCAAACAGAAAACACTCTGTTCCACCTTGTGATGTCATGTGATAATACAGAAAGTGCTTCACTGTGTTTTTAAACACAATCACAATCATAATTCACCCCTGGAATTGCATCTTTTTACTGAACTAAATGCAAAAGGAGCTGTTAACTTAAAAACTACCTCTGAATGACATCACAAGGTGAAACAGAGTGTTTTGACCTTGTAAATGTAGACTAATGATAAAAGGATTACTCACATGTGTGAATGAAACAAAACACAACTCCAGCTGTATTTTTGAGAAGGTAACAACATTCTAACATGGATTAACATGCTCACAAGAACGAAAATGTGAAATTTCAAGATGTGGGTTAAAGCAGAATTTAGTATTTGGGCTCAGCAATAATGGTACAGGTTAGGGGAGATTTGGATTAATAAAAATGTCAAATTTACTTACTGAACACATAATGTAAACTACATAAATGCCATTTATCTCAAAAGACAAAGTTTGAACTTTATTCTAAAACACTTGCTTTGGCTGTTGACCTCTCCATACATTATATTACTGACTATTCAAAATGACTGGATCTCAGTGTTGATTAAAATATTTTTTGCCACAGTATTAGGTAACTTGCTGTCCTTTTTGCACTAAGCCATGAGTCCCTAAAACGTATAAGCTGCTGATTCAACGCAATTAAGAGAGAAGCAAGAAAACTTTTGGGGAGCAGATGTCAAAATGATGCCTGGGGGATGAATCCATATTCATGATTTTATGTAGCTTAAAATTGGATGTGGCTAGCAGCATGTGGCCAATAATGATTGATTGGTGCACTGAAGACCTACCAAGGCACTGAATGGTGCAATATTTGGTGCTCAGCTCTTAGGTCAAAAAAGTCATCTTTATGGTAAAACATTTGCTGTAATATTATATTTTACAAAGTGTGATACATTTTTCACTGATGATCACATGTATTCAGATGTTGTGGCATTAACTAATATTATTGTTAAATGTTAAATACAGAAATATAAAGCTGCACAGAGAAGCATATGGTGGTGTCTGCAAGCATATCTCTTAGGTAAAATAAATGTTTGCGGAGCTGAGGGCAGTGCATAGATTAACAAAACATTGGAGGAGGACTTACTTCCAAGCTTATCAGCAAAACAAAGAATATTCTGTCCTGAAAGCTATGACCAGGGAATGAGGTTCACTAATGAATTACTTGGCCATGACTCATGTTTAAACTCTGCATGAAAACTGCATGAAAACCACATGTGTAGCGACTCTTTATTCTGTGCTAACAGTGCACACTTTTAAATTATATCCCAGCATGTGGCAGCCCAAGAAGTGCTAAATTGTTGCATGCACGTTCCTCTTGGCAAGGCATCAAACAGGAGCTGGTTTCCGTGGCAACGCACATCACAATAATCGCTTTAAAACCAAGGTTTTAAAAGTTTCAGTATCAAATGTTGACAGAGACACTTTTACTACTAATTCATTAATCTGACAAGTTGACAGGGAGTCCTGGTGTATGGCAGAGCTGCATTGGGCTTATGGGAAATGGGTCACAGACAGAAGCCAAGAAGAAATCCAGCTTACACAGATTGGTTGGTTAGCCGATTCCTCAAACATTAATGCTCATTTCTAGGTTAATTATATGCTATATGTCTTGCATGGATGGACAAAACCACCCCTTTTTGACAATACTTTACAAAGACGTGTGGGTCTGGAACGAAAGCTTGTCAATTTTGCATAATAGGTCTACTTTAAGAGATACGCCTTTGGAAAATATGTTCTACCAATAAAGCTAGTCGGGCTACTATATGTACATACGTTTTAAAAGTCACATATGCTTGAGTAATACTTTATTCTTAGTCTGTCTATATCTACCAAAACTCAAAATGCTCTGTTCCACCCTGATGTCATGAAGAAGTGGATTTCAATTTAACAACTACATTTTACCTTGGGCCACTGGAGAATTATTCTTACCTTAATCTTACACACTACTTGCCTAAATTAAAGGAGCCATATTATGCAAAATTTAATCTTGTGCATTGTTTGTCTGTCTATCTGTAAGGCTCAAAATGCTCTGGTCCATCATGTGAAGTCTTGAAGAAAATTTTAATTGAATCATAAACTTTTACCTTTTGTAAATTAATGATATCGGAACATTAAGCAAAGTTGTTGATCTAATAATAAGATTTTTATGTCATGGGGACCTGTTTTGGGACAATAAAGGAAGCAGGTTCTTATTAACTATGTATACAGATTTGAGTTCTCACAATAATCCATACACAATACATAAGATTAATTAGCTGTTACACTGGCAGCAAAAGACAGATGTGCCTTTCATTTCTACATTTCCACATAATCACAGGCAACATTTTTACTTTTTCTTGTAATGACAAAAGGATGATGTGTTTTTCCTGTAAAAATGATCTAATACAAACTTCACAGATGAGAAACATATCCAAATATAGACTTAAAAAGGGAGTTAAATAGGGACTTTGAGAGATGATTCACCAAAGAAAAGATATTTGGAGCTAGAGATACAAGTAAATTGTGAGTGAAAGGTTTGATTTGGAAAACTGGGTTCTTTCTCAAACAAGAAGTGTTGAAGTATTGAATTAAAGCTTTGTGAATATTCAACTAAGAATTTGCTAATCGAATAAAGGCTCTACATGTATATTACGCTAAACTGACTCTTGAGCTTTTAGCCATGTTAGAATATTGTTATCACCACAAAAACATACCTGGAGTTGTGTTTTGTGTCTGTCTACATCTCCAAAGCTGAAAATGCTTTGTTCCACTTTGTGATGTCACATAATGGTTTTCAAGTTACTTGTAAGATACTTTTTACCTTTGCTTCAGTAGAGACTGACAATTCCAAGGCTGAAATCATCCAAATGATTCTAGTGATGGTGTGTGACGTTCAAAAACACAGTGGAGTGCTTCCAGTATTACCACTTTACTGATGAGCAAACCACATAAACAAATAGATGAAATAATGGCTTAATATGGGCCCTTTAAATAGATTATATATTGATGATTGAACATACTGATTTACAAATTGATTTAAGAGCCTGTAACTGATTCTAATTGTACATATCATTTTCTCAAGTAATAACTAATACAGAAGATATGATGGGGTCACCTTTTTCATTCAATCAGGCACATTGTTACTAAGAATCATGGGAAATCAACAGCCAGACTGAGTCCCAGACACTTCATTCTCTTGATGCAGGTCATGGTGCTGTTTCAAGACAAACAGTAAACTCAGATTGGAGAACTATGAGGAAACAACAGCACGACACTATCCCAGACAGTTGTTTCTGGGTTATGGAGTAATATGACCGGACTAGGTGAGCGAGGGGAAAGTTTCACCTAAAACCTGCCCTTTAACTGATCTATGTTCAGTTTATTACCAGTCTTTTGATAATACATCTAGATCATATTTATTTCAGTCTAATAAAAGATTATAACCTGGCAACAAATCGATTAAGTGGTTCTAGAAGCCCATAAAAATTCATTTTTAATAGTTACTAAGTGGTATAAAAATATAACCTTGTAACCCTGTAATAGTTGTCCTGGGATCCACTATTTGGGCATAGATGGACTGAAAATTAAAACTAAAAAATAGTCTATTTTGGGTTATTTCCTGCTACTTTTAGGTTTAGGATCTCACAACCCAAACAGTGAGTTTCATAATGTCTCCTGATAATCGAATCAGATGAAAACAGCAACTGTCCCGTCATGTGCAACATGTTTATAATTAAGAATAATGTGACCGATGTTATCAATAAAAGCTATGATTGTTTTGAACATGTCAGTGTCATATTTGAGACACAAATAAGTAAGAGAGCAAACAGCTCTTTATGTTCCGATATTGATTTTGATACTACTGCCGATACCCAATATCAACCAATATCAGGGCAGATATTTATTTCCTTTAAACATAAATGGCACAAGAGCATATGAGACACAATTACCCAGAAATTGTAAAGGTAAAAGTGTTTTGTAACTTATCTATTACATAAAGTAATTATAGAACAACTCTGAAACACGAACACGACACGAAAAAATACAAATTCAATATTGCAAGGCCAGTATTGGTAGTAAGTAAATTACCTCATAACACCAATTTATAGACCAAAACAGGATATTAACTTAATCATTAAAATGTTCAGTACTGATGCCAACATCCAATACCAGTATCGTATGAGCATCCCTACAAATACATTTCTATCTTATTTTTAAGTGCATTTTTTATTATTATTATTATTTTACTTTTATAGGAATCAAATGCACATACCAGCAAATGGCGACACTGACCTATAGCAGTACGACCAGTTTGGCCTTCCAATGTAGTTACTGCTGCACATTTTTATTATGTAGATCTCTATTATTAATGTCTATGTAAATATAGAAGATGTATTGACTAGCCGATCAAGTGAACCCTGATTGTTCTATTAGTTTGTTTTGCACTCAAAGAGGTACTCCCATTACCTCTATCCTGACATATAATCATCTTTTATAATGCAAAACAATTACTTTTTCAGACTACCATACCCTCCCTGTCTCTTGTTCTGTGCAATATTCAGCACAATGAACTTTCAATACAAATGGCACCAATGGTCAAACACTCAAGAATGAATGAATGCACGACGATGTCACTTATAAAGACAAAACAAAAGATATCTAGAACACTGATCAGAGCAGCGTGATAAATAAACACACGCTTAAAATAGACTCATTTGCATCAGCTGACCACCACAGTCACATTGCTAGTTCAATGTCTGTTCCACTGGGTTGTTTTTGAATACTGAATAGAGGACATTCTTTTCATGGGACACTAACATACAGGCATTGTTTTCATTGTGGCCTAAAGGGCTGTTCCAGGAGGCTACAGGGAGGCCACTCACAAGAAACCTGATAACTATGCCACAAGTTGACCTAATAATTGTATAGAAAATAAACACTAAAGGGTTGAGATTTACACTCCTATATAATTAATCCAATTTAAATCAATTTGAGATCTAAGAATGAAAATGAAATGATCAATAATATTTATTCTAGTGATTCCTG
>JACN01024142.1:0-11418 GCA_000787155.1 Scartelaos histophorus | reverse complement strand
TATTATATTATTTATATTATATTATTTATTATATATTATATTTATTATTATTCTAAAAAAATATATTATTACTATGTTACTATATTATAAATTGATTCTTATGATCTTTAAGTCGTGGTATAAAAAAACATACATGGAGTTGTGTTTTTTTTTTCATTCACACATGTTTGAGTAACATTTTATTATTAGTCTGTCTACACTGCAAAAGCTCAAAATGCTGTGTTCCTCCTTGTGATGTCATGAAGCGGTAATTGTAATTTCAATTCAATTATGGTTGGTTATGGTTGTCAATTTCACATTTTTTCCTTTTGAAATAATTTATGGAGCAGTGACATAAAGAATGACATACGAAGTTGTGTCATTTTTGCGGTTACGGCTTAAACACACTACATACACTTATATAACAAAGACATGTATTCAGTCTAAAATGTTAAAAAAAAGCTGATTATATTTTGACGATTAAACGATTTGTTCAGTCCATAATTAAGCCATTCACGGGACCCTTCTCAGATTTATCTTTTTTTGACATAATAATTACACAAAATAGTCATTATCTTAAATGGCGCTACAGTGCTTGAGTAAATTGAGCAAAAAGAAAGATGTTTGGATCGACACATGCTAGGCTATCTATTATGTAAATAAATCCAACTTTAATTTCATGCTTAGTCCCCCCAGCAAGAATGAATGATGGAAAACATTTGCATTAGGAGAGTGCCATGTAAAAAGGCACAAGATTTTCAAAGTGCTAGTGAGGTTTCAAAAGTGTTTGGGGAGTATTTAAACGCACCTTAATATGAAAAGTTATTGGAATGTGAATGAGGAAAACACCATTGATTGTTAAAGGTTCCATATATCAGCGGTCCCCAACCCCCGGGCCGTGGACCGGTACCGGTCCGTGGGTCATTTGGTACCGGGCTGCACAGAAAGAATAAATAACTTTATTTATTTCAGAATCCGAAAGATATTTTATTTTGAAAAAAATGACCCGATTCTCTGTTACATCTGTCTATGTCACTCGTGACTCAGGTCCAGGCTCTTCTCGGTCACCGCTAAAATAAAACCCAGGAGCAGCAAAATGAGTAAAAAACAAACGTCTTTGGAAAGTTTCTTTGCAAAGGGGAAAAGGCCCAGCCAGGAGACAGAAGAGGAGCCTACGACTTCCAAGAAAAAGAAAGCTACATTTAATAGACAATATCAGGAGTCCTACTTAAAATAGGGATTTATCCCAACAGGAGATTCCTACTGCACCGAGCTGCTCTGCATAATATGCGGCGACCGGCTCTCGAATGAGGCAATGAAGCCCTCAAAACTGCTTCGCCACTTGGAATGCAGCTCATATCATATTATTTTGTTGTATTTATCCACCACACCTTAAACGCCGGTCCCTGAAAATATTGTCTGACATTACACCGGCCCGTAGGGCAAAAAAGGTTGGGGACCGCTGCCTTATATGACCCAAAATTTACTCTTTTGAGCTTTAAACCATGTTATAATGCTGTTTCCTCATCAAAAACTTGCCTGGAGTTGTGCTTTGTTTCATTCACCCATGTTTAACACCCAAATCCTGCATATTTAGGCTGTGATTTTCCCTAATTTGGAAAACTCTGTTCCACCTTGTGATGTCATGTGGTAATACAGGAAGTGCTCCGTCGCGTCTTGAAACTTCATGCACTTTGACTGGAATAATTTGGATATTTTCAGCCCTGGACTTGTCCCTCTCTACTAAACTGAAGCTAACTTGAAAACTACCACTACCTGATATCACAAGGTAGAAAAGACCATTTTGAGCTTTGGACATGTAGACATACAAATAACGCAGGATTACTTAACAAAAAAGACAAGTTTTTGATGAGGTAACAACATGATAATGTGGCTTAAAGCTCACAAGAGTCAATTTTGCATCATATATGGAACCAATCAATGGTATTATCCTCATTCACGTTTATGGTGCGTTTAAATGCTCCCTAAAAATTGTACTTTGGAAACTCCCTTGCACTTTGAATATGCCTTTTAACATGGCACTCTCCTAATAATGTCCCCAATGTTATCCAAGACAGATATTCCAGTTTCTTCAATAATTCAGCAGCGTAAAAGGATTTTAATAGCCTTGTAAGTGGAAGTTTGAATATTTATACGATTGTGGCTTCATTAAAAAAGGTTCTGTGAGGAAAAACTCTTAAAGTCGTGAGTAATTTGCGAAGGCGCTAGAACTTTGAAATTACCGGGGCATCTGGCTGACAAGATAACTTTGCTTAATCAGAGGAGCGAGAGGAGGTGAGAGCGAGTTCAGCCCCCGTGATGTGAAAGAGTTGAGACAAAGTGCGTTCTGTGTCTTTTCTCAGGAGGAACTCGGTGTCGGGAGTTCACAGCCCCTGACAAACTGCTCAAAATGATGAATGCATATTTATGTTGTGACGTTCCCTCCGGAGATGTGAATGTGGAACGTACTCTTAGAGGAATTAAGTGACGGAACTTTTGGAGCTATTGGTGAAAAGGGAGTACAACCATTTGCCATTTGGAGTAATAATATTGCATTGGGTTTAATGGCAAATCAAAAAAGTGCTTTACAGTACTTTTGTTGGAGTAGAGATGCACCCATTTAATGCTGGTATCAGATATCGGATCGAATATCAGTTTCAAGATATCGGTTCAGTCAAGATCAGTTCATTTGTTATTATTCCATTTTAGTTTATAAATTGGCGTAATAAGTCGATTTCCTGGCCAATGTTGACCCAAAACACCTTGTAATATGCAATTATAAAATATTTTTGGATAATTATTTACCATGCGCCATTTGTGTTTAAAGAAAATTTTTATTCTATATTTTTAGTCTCTGTCCTGGTATTGGTAAATATCGGTATCTGCAGGTATTTAAAGCCATATTGTTCAGTATCGGAAAAACAAAAAGCTGGATTGAGTCAAAAATATAGAAAATCAGCAACTAATTTAAACCAAAACCAATATCAAATGGAACAGAAAATCAATATTCATTATAACAAGTGTAGAAAGTACTGATAAAATCCCTTAAAGATGACAAAATTTGACCTTCCCAAATTGCTTAGTGTAAATGTGGTGACTGGTGGGACCAATGCCACATTTTATGAGTCTTGCATCCATCAGTTTGCCCCAGGGCAGCTGTGGTTAGTGTAGTAAAGTAGTCTGGTCTAATACTAAATACTGAAATTTGAAATACCTAATACTAAAATTTGTCATTAGGAAAAGGCTTGATACTGGCCTTGTGCAATTTTAGACGAGTAGAGCAGTTTTAGATTGGAAATTGTTTGGATATTTATTCTGGGCAAGTAACAGAAAATACAAATAACTAATAAATAATAAGTCCAAAAAGGAGTGGGAAGATGAAAACTTATTAAATCCCTCCTCTCTGAAATGAACAGTAGGTATTTAATTAATAATCAGGATTTAAGATTTGTATTTTAATTTGTAAAGGATTTTTTTTTTTTTCAATTCTTTTGTTCAAATTTTAGTGACAGATCAATCAAAAGACATGTAACTATAACATTATATCTGATTTGAGTTATATAACTGATGATCCGTTAAATATACTTCATGCATTTAAGAGTTGCTTTAACAAGAAAATTCCTCTTCTGTGAAATCAATATCTCATTAGGTTTGGGAAAGAAAGGCCTGAAAACAGACACAGACTGTGCTCTTTGTGATGACATTTCAAAGCAACATTTAGAAGAATATTTAAATATTTTAGTTTAATGATTTTTTTATTGATATGAGGAATCACTGCAGGTTATAGACATTTTTTTGATAATGCTAGAATTTCAATTTGTAAAAAACAGTAAAAATACAGTATGGTAGAATGATTTATTTATAAAGAAACAATTTGCATAATTTCTATAAAGTATTCTCAGAATTTCTTTTCTATAATGCTGCAGTGTGTGTTACTTTAGCAGTGAGTGTGTCAATCTTCGCAAACATTTTTCCCATGTTTGTATATGAATCCACCAATGGATTTGAGCCACTGAACGAGTCACAGGGCAGCTTGAAGGTTTGAGGAATCCAAAACTTGGGATTGTACATCATCCGCTTTTATATTTTGGCACAAATCTGATGATTTTGTTTTGGACATGTTTGGGGAAAGGAAATCATGTCTAGTGTTTTCTCTCTGTTTACCAGAAGTTTGATCTTCTTGCTCCACAGTTCTGACAGTCCAACCAATCAGCATGAAGTATTCCCCTGTTGTTTTCAGCCAGAGTTATGGACAAGGCAAGATTTAGTGCAACAAGATTGTTGTGAGAGTTTTTTTCCACATGGTTGAACAGCTTTTATATGGACGAAAAAAGCTTGCATACTGCTGAGTTACCCTTCTTGGAGCTGTAGTTCTAAATAAACAAACCAAAACCCAAATACAAAAAAAAAATCTTCAATAATAACCAAAATATTACTGAAAATGAACAGCAAAATCTTTTTATTATCTAGAATTTCAGTCTCATCCCAGCCTCGTTGGAGTGATCCCAGACTAATAAGGCCATAAAAATTCCATTCTTGAAATTCAGTTCAAATTAACATTCAAACCAGTTTCATCCACCCATACCCAGACTTGGCATTTAATAGACACGCCGCCCTCCCCTCTGTCTCCCCGTATCCCCCACACTCCCCAACCAATAGACGACCAATCAGAGCCCATCTGCATAGTCATAGTTCACAGTCATTGCATGTTTGTTCAGAGCTGGAGGGAGCTCTGGTCTAGACAGAACCATCACGGAGCCGCCTGCCCGAGCGAACAGGAGACACTGATGACTCCTGACAAGAGCTGTCGGCCCAACAATCTCCCCACCTCTCATCTCCGTGCAATTAACAAGCTGCCGAAAATTGAAAAATCACGATTACATTCCTATAGTTATTGCATCACTGTATGAAAGTGCTGTACCCTAAAGCAGGACAAGATGTGAAATTAAAGAGGTGGTATCATGCACATTTGACTTTTTGGAGCTTTACACCATGTTGCTTCCTCATCGATGATATGTCATCCATGCATGTTTCAGTAATTTAGTGATCTCTCCCTAACGCGCTAGCCGCCGTGTGCCAAACAGGAAGTGCTCCAGGAGGCTCTTCCGGCTCCTTCTGACTCTGACTCCCATTGACTTACATTAGGATCTTGTCGCTCGTCTCTCTGTACCTGCTGCTGTGATCCTCTTCATCTTGGTCTTAAAATGTTCTTATTAACCCGCTCTACCACTATTTTGTTAGTCAAAAAATGTTCATAACATAGAGCCTGGCTCCAGATTCGCTCCTGTAACCGTGAAGCATCACGAGCCTCATCTGAGCGGCGCTAAACGCTATGGGTGACGTCACACTCGCTTAGTCCACTTTTTTATACAGTCTATGGATGTGACGTGCACTAGTTTCATTAGCCGGATGCCTGCTGATTGTGTTGTGATACCGCTCTGAAGGGGACTGACTTAGCACCAAGACCAAAGGGAAGGGAGACTCAGAGTGCCAAAACTGAAAGTGTCCTTGTATTTGCAGAGGTTGCTGGACCTAGGCTAGCGCACGTCAATGGGCATAACTAAGAACAGTCTTACCTACTCCACAAAGCATCCAAGGCAAAACACTTATAACGCCAAACTGTCGATGTAAATGTCTGTGTCAATCATAGACTGTATAAAAAAGTGGACTAAGCCAGTGTGACGTCACCCATAGCGTTTATCGCCGCTCAAATGAGGCTCGTGATGCTTCACGGTTACAGGAGCGAATCTGGAGCCAGGCTCTATGTTATGAATAGGATTTTTTTGACTAACAAAATAGCGAAAAAAAAAATCAGGATCATGTAGAGCGGGTTAATAAGAACATTTTAAGACCAAGATGAAGAGGATCACTGCAGCAGGTCCAGAGAGACGAGCGACAAGATCCTAATGTAAGTCAATGGGAGCCAGAGTCAGAAGGAGCCGGAAGAGCCTCCTGGAGCACTTCCTATTTGGCACGCGGCGGCTAACGCGTTAGCTATGTCCATTTATATATACGGTCTATGGTGTCAATGGAATAATTTTAGAAGTAAAACCAACTTTGCATTTGAAGGATTTATGTCTGAGCAGCAGCTGTGAGTTGTACTTCCTGATAGCAGCGGACTGATATGCATGTGACTATTCATGCAATGCAAGGTTAATTTTACTTCTAAAATGATTCTATCAACAGACATTCACGTCAATGGTCTGGCGTAGATAGATTTATAGATTTGCCTTGGGTTCTTTGTGGAGTGGGTAGGACTGTTTTTAGTAGCAGGTTAACGAAACCCATTGAAACCCATTGAAACCCATTGCACTAGCCTAGCAACAGTGACCTCTGCAAATACAAGGACTGGATGGACATTTTTTTTAAAGTGTCTCCACACGTCTACAACACTGGCTCACTAGTAAATGAGGCCCTATGCACAAAATTCCTGATTGTCCCTTTAAAACGTTGTTTTTGCCTCGAATTTAGCCTTTTCAAAACAATAAAAACGAACATGATCGAAATGTATATGCAAATGTGTCAGCAGTTACCACCCATGTAATACTCCCTTTTCAAGCCAGAATCTGAAAGCGTTTGGGTGATGGTTCGGAGATGTGTTGCCGTGGCTTGTGGGTAATAAATGAGCGCGGTGATGAGAGTGACACGCCGGCGGACCTCTGGAAACGCTCTGATTTGAGTCATCTGTCACAGCCCGCAGTCAGATAGGCAGCCTCTCACTCCGGCTGACAGACGCCGTGTGCAATCAGAAGGAAAACACATTTGAATAAGTATTTCTGATGTGGTTAGGGGAAGGTTTCTCTAGCATAACTGTTATAATGACACGCTATTGTTTGTCCTCAAAGACCCATTCAGTTTGAGAAGCTGAATTGACAGGTAGATTGGCAAAGCAAACCAAAGCGACATAGGGTTGTGCAAAATGCCAAAAAAAAGCACGATTTACCAGATGCAAGGTCACGATTTCGATTTGATCATAATTCATGCAGATCAAGTATCTTTATATTGTATAGAAGAGGTAACTACAGTCATTTGCTTCATACTTTATTGCAAATGGTGAGTTTTTACTAAAGCTGTTTTCAAGAGGAAATTAGCCAACCATGACAGTTTTACCAAAATTGCACAATCTTCACAGAAATTAAATTATGTTTTGATTTTTATCACCATATTGCCTCTAAAATGAACCCCATATGATAAAGTGTGTAGATTAGAAAGTAATTTACAATAGGTTATGTACAATTTGGCATATATGTAAAGAAATGTGCTCTTTTTCATTACCTTAACTATAAAGACTTATTTAAAAAGTCTTCTAAGGTGTATTTAGCGCATATTTAGCTACTTATCATTGGTCAAAACAATTACAGTTGATTCTACAAGGATGTACAATGACTTACTAATCAATGAATATCTAACCTATCCAAAATGCAACCAGCCTTGAGTGTTCCACAGTTGGACGTTGAACTTATGTCTCCTATTTTCATGGACTTGGATCTATGGAGAGACAATAAAAAATTCTAAAACACCAGTAAGGAATAAGAAAAAATCTCTTATTTTGAGATGAGATTTTGCCAGGTTAGGTTATATTGTCCATAAAATGCTGCATTCTGTGTTCCGTGCGGTTTGACAATAATTATATGCTTCTGCTGCTGTACATATTTCGCTGCAGCTTGAACAAAGACGGTGAGTCAGAATAGCCTACGGACATCGCAGCAACAGTTAACATGGCCTTGCCTTTAGAAGCCAGTGGAACGGTGTCCAGCAGTAGAAAAGACACAGAATGAACACTTGGATCAAAGAGACTGAGCATTTTCTATAGAAAACATTGTCAATTAAAGAGGGTTGCAGCCTAGAGCGAAGCAATACAGTGATGAAAATCGAATTGTGATCTTATAACACGCTATTCTGGTAAAAATGCCATATTGTGATTCTCTGATTTTCTATTTAATGGTCAAAAAAACGAATCCACGATTGCGATAAAACTGAAATCATGATCTGGCCCTTAGAAAACAGTGATATGTTTTTTTTTTTTTTTCTATAACTAAGGATTATTTTAGTAGTCAGTAATCAAAAATAGATTTTAACCAGTAACTAAAGGCTTTCATACTAAATGTTTAGTAAGTTTAGTATTATTATTACAAAAATTACAAACTTTTCACTATTTTGTTTCAATAGTTCTGCTGTTTTTGTTCTAAAATAGTTCTGTTATGTGTTTTAAAGTGCACAGACCAGATTATAACTAATGCAAAATGCACCACAATATATTTAAATGAGGTGAAGTGACAATAGTTTTGTAACATAAGCTTGCACCTAATATCAATGCACATACTTTGCAAACCTAAATTTTCATTCTACGCACCCCAGCTCACCATAAACTCGATCGTTCATCAGAAGTTCTCACAGGATATTCACCACTGTATTGTCACCGATACCGTTCCCCCATATGACACACACACACATTTGTAACCGCTCATCAAACGGATTAAGCCGAGCTCTTCTCCAGAGGCACCGTCAGCCGGGCCTCGGCTCCGGCATCGATCTCCAGTAAGAGGACGAGCAGGACTTATTACATTCTCTACAGGTAAATAAGATTACGAGTTAATTCTGCAGATCCGGGGCTTGTTAAACGGGATGCTAGTTTTCAGTGCGTGTCTGGGTGTTGTTTCACGCATACAGATTGACAGTGTATTGTTTCATAGTGAAGTGGCTCACGGTGCAGCCCGGTCGATGGAGTGGACAGGTGCTTAAAGAGCGATTTCGCTGCTGGATTCGCAGACTGTGGTGTCTGATGGCCAACGGAGATCGATGTATATGGACCCTGATGTTTTCATATGAAGATGAGGCTCATGTTATAGGAAAACTCTCTCAAAGTACAAGCGTGTCTGAGATGCTGTTGATTATTATAGCAGTGTAAAACGTAGGGAATCTGAATTACTGGCTCAAACTGTTATCAAGTTACCTCATCTTCAAACTGATTAGAGGAAGTTTGTAATTAAATCTGTTATTAAAATGATTTCCTACCTTTCCAAATCTTTTTTTTTTTTCATATGGCAAAGTGAAACCAACTTTTTCTATTATTAGATGCAGACAGCACACAGTGGTCTCATTTGGTCAGATAGCTTATTTCAAGATCATGCTAGTTTGAATAGTAACTTGTAAGTTGATTGTAGCATTACCATGGCAGAAAAAAATTATGATCTAGCCTCTGAAATTTGATAGCGCCTACAAACTCACCATAGTGAATAATGAGGCTGGTAGGAATGTGTTAGGAAAGTTTAAAAATATATATAATTTTGCATTGTTACTGTAAGTGTGTGTGTTATGGGTGGTGATTAGGAATCTTTTTGAATTGGGTTTCACATGTGCTGGTCTGGTCATGTGCTAAAATTTTAACTTAATAATCCATCCCTCCAAAAAAACAAAACCAAAAGATTGCAACTGTACTTGTACTTGGAATGTATGTACTGTATGCATGAATTGTATGTAATTTGTACCACATAAGGCAATGAAGTAAATCACTCAAAATGTTGCATTTGACATGTAGGATTGACCAAGCCACCATATCATTAGTAAGACTGGGAACATTCAAGTCAAGTCTGTGTTTGATATTTAAGTTATAATAGCAGAAATGGGGCAAATTCAGCAAAAAATGGTCCCCTAGACATAGTTTGGACACCTCTATTTTTTTATATTATATTTCTATAAGTGAATAACTTAAAGACCCCATTACATTATCTTATGATATGTGTTATAATGTAATTTTCTCATCAAAAACATACCTGGAGTATTTTGTTTCATTCACTTAACACACAAATCCTGCATATTTAGGCTGAGTTCTTCTCTGTTCTACCTTGTGATGTCATGTGGTAATACTAGAGTAATACTAGAATAATCTGGATACTTTCAGCCCTGGAATTGCCACTTTACTGAACTGAATGTAAAAAGTATCTGTAAACTTCTGCTCCATGACATCACAAGGTGGAACAGAGCATTTTAAGCTTTGGACATGTCGGCTGCATCACTAAAACACGCACGAATGAAACAAAACACAACTCCGGGAATATTTTTGGTGATGTAACAATATTATAACACGTCTTAAAGCTCATAAGAGTCATTCGCGCGTAATATAGGCTTTTTGAGTGCAAGTTCAGTTGGATTTGTGACTACTGACTGAATCCCGGACGATATTACCCATTATTTCACCAGGATTTGAAAATGGATAGCCTATGCACGCACTGCTGCTAACAATGACACTTTTTTAATTAGACATTCCTCCTTCTGCGCAGAATGAAGTTTATTACATTTGAAGTGGCACATTTCCAGAACCGCAACCACTGATTTGTGTAAAATTTGACTTCTACAGTTTAAATACCAATATTCTCCCAGCGTAATTAGAAAAATATGCAGAGTCTTGTGATAGTTACACAATCATAATTATTCCATTTTTAATTAGAAGTTCACATTTGCTCTGCGCTTCTCCTCCTCCACACCATACGCCCTGGTTATCAGCTCTGCACGGTTTGCAAAAAGAAACACAAAAGTTGCACATAATGACGGTAAATCTATGACAATTATTTGTAGCGCCCGGCCTGATCAATCGCAATCATTCGGCCATTTCTTTAGCGCAAAGTAGAAATGCCTGACTTTGCTTTGTCACTCTCGGAATGAATCAATGCCTTTTAAACAAAACAAAAGGAGTTATTTGTGTCTCGTCTAAAGTGAGACTGAAGTCGATTTAAAGTTGTGCACCAAGATGAGAAGTCATATCCAGTTTTCAAGCTTAAAGACGCACCGTGTAACATTTCTATGGAGGGTCTGACACCTGCTTGTCGCCATGGAGATGTTACTTTTTTGGCATTAAACGTATGCATCTTGGATTTACTCAATAACGTGGGTTTTTATTGACCTAAAAACGTGCATTCTTGCAGGGAGTGGGCTCGCCTCGCCGCAGATCAGACGCGTAACCTCGCTCCGTGGTGCCATGGAGATAAATGAGTTTAATGCCATACTGCAGAACATTCCAGACATGGAGAGAAGTAGGTGATGGAGCAGAAAAATGACAGAGTGCACCGTTAAAGCACTGATGTCTGTAGTTATGGAGGTGATGCGGTGTAGGAATAGAAAAGGCATCTACATAAAACATAAAACCGACTATGCTGTTACAAAATGCAGTAAATTTTAAGCAACTGGTTGTGTTTGTTGTATCATTTTCACAAAACTTAATTTTGAGACTAAGAGAAAGGTCTGCGATGCCAATTTTTATAGTAACGGACATTTTTGTAGACAATAATATGTTATTTTTCCACACAAAATAACAGTAGTTTCTTTAATGTTACCATGTGGTTTTGTTGTAGTTTCTTAACCTTTCATTAACTCTTATTTCTTTTGTTTGCCTTTGTTCATCTTTTCATGTTAAGAGTCTTTGAGTATCTTGAAAAGCGCTAT
>KN501384.1:2495-18584 GCA_000787155.1 Scartelaos histophorus | reverse complement strand
CTATCTTAAAACATTTTGGTCTGTGTTTGCTAATTGTGTGCATTGTGTCACCATGGTAACTGCTGAACATTCCCCCCATAGAGATATATGTAAACCACCCCCAGCATAATATTACTGCAGGAGCCGTGAACAGATGAAAAAAATGGACCAGTTTTACTTTCTACTTTCCATCTGCAGATCCCAAATGAATTACTTACATTTCTATACTAATTTAGCTCCTTATTAACATTATCTGTGAAAAACAATACAGTATCAGCATATCAAACACATTATGGTTTTCTACGAATACTTGCAACTTCAACTTTTAGGCAAATTTCATTTTACAGCAATACTATTTTAACTCCGATGCAATTTCAGCCTCTTCTGGCATCCAAAGGTCTCACGGGGGAGATGATCCAGATCAATCTAAAAGTTTAATTCACCGCGTTTATTTTGCGCGTGGACATCTTTAGTACATCTTCATTTCCCTCTCTCACGGGGTGCGGGGGTATTTGCTGCCGTAAATCCCCCAGAATTTTAATTCCGTGGATAAATCATTAATGAGCACTTTGGTTGTAATCTGCTCGGCTTCTAAGGGCAACGCAAAGGAGCTGACCCCAGAAAATCATTTACAGGACATGAGCCCGAACCTCCTCTCCGTGCACAACGCCTCTCATGTACTTCAGTGTGGGAGTCATTAGGCAACATGGTGAGAGCCGTTTTACTTAGTTAAAGATGCACTGCGTAACTTTTCTCCATGGAGATGTCATTGATTTGTATGAAATGTTTAACAGTATGGTATTAAATCTTCTTATCTCCATGGCGACCAGAGCAGAACAAGTTAATTTTTGAGCAATAAAACCACTTTTACCGCTGTTTAATATCACTCTGTGGAACATTCCAGGCACGCCGATGACATCTCCATGGAAACAAGCAGGTGACGGACCCTCCACCAGAAAAGTTACGCAATGCACCTTTAAAGTTTAAGCCGAATGAAAATCTGCATTGGCTAAGACGGCGTTATCCAGTCTTTTTTGTGCATTCTAAGCAGGCAAATACATCTGTTTTACATTGTCACTTATTACTGTTGCATTTTAAAGGTCCTATGTGACGCAAAATCAATTATTGTGAGTTTTAATTCATGTTAGGATGTTGTTAACTCATCAAAAACATACCTGGAGTTGTGTTTTTCTTCATTCACACATGTAGTCCTTTATTATTAGTCTGTCTATATCTCCAAAACTCAACAAAAATGCTTTATTCCACCTTTTAATGTTATGAAGCAGTAGTTTTCAAGTTAACAGCTATTTTTTTCCTGTAGTTCAGTAGAGATTGGCAGTTCCAGGGCTCATTGAAATGATTCTTGTGTTTAAAAACACAAAGGAGCACATGATATGACAAGGTGGAACAGAAAGTTTACTCTAAATCTGCAGGTTTATGTGTTAAACATGTGTCAATGGAACAAAACATAACTCCAGATATGTTTTTGATAAGGAAAAACATTAAGTATTATATTGGCCCTTTCTAAATATTTATATTCAAACATTTTTACTTGAAAAATCTAAAAACAACCAATTTATTCCATGTACTTCTGGAATAAGAAACACAAAGTTACCAGATACCAAAAACTGGAAATCCACGTTCTTTTATCTTGAAAAGTAGGGCACTATATGCAAGAATAAAAATATACACAAATGTTTACGCACGAGGCTAAAAATCTTCAAGGACCAAGTTAAGGATGCACGTGCAGGCCTACGAAGTGCACTGTAAGTCTCTTATCTTTTTATAGATATATTAAAACCCAGTCAGGGGACATATACTGTTACTGCGTCCTTAGGCTCCAACTGTAATAATGGGCATCCAGTGTTATAAACCGTCCTATTCATCATGACACTTCAGCTCAGCAAAGAAAATGAGAAGTTTTGTCCTAAAATACTTATTACCATCCTTAAACTAATGTAAAAAGTAAAACTAAATTACATTGATATAAACTTAATGGTAATGTAATGTGATAATGTCATCTGTGTTCCTTTGTACTATCCAACCTTTCTACTGGAGGGTGTAAAATGTTGTTTTACCTGGAATATTCCGCAGTATGGCATTAAACTTAAAATAAAACAAAAAACCTTGCATTTATTCAATTATTTCTTAGCTAAAAAATTACTTAAAAAACATTGCATTCTTCTATGAGCGAGGTTGCTTCTCCACAGCTGTAACTTTAATGTAATACTGTTCCAATCAAAGCAATAGCATCTCCATGGAGACAAGAAAAGTAACCCAGTGTCTCTTTAAATGGGAGACAGTCGGTTGAAGGGTGGTCACATTCTCACGGCCTGTGCCCACGTCCTGCACCAGTGCCTAACCGGGGCGGAACGGAAATAACCCAGTGATTTAAAATGTCTAACCAAAAACCGTCAGGGCCTTGATGCTTCCTGTTCAACCAAATCATGAGCAAGGTTCTCACTAAAAAAGACAATCAGAGTTTTGGAAAATAAATTCAAGCCTGACAATGTGTGATAGAAATGACTGCCATGGTCAAAGAGATTCACATCGAGGAATCGACTAAAGCTCCATTCACAATTACAGACCATCGCATTCCTACGAGTGTTTTGCTCAAGGACACATCAGTAGTTGTTAGAGAAATTCCACTTCTGTGCCAGCTCTGTCCTTATTATCTTGGCCTGCGTCATCAGAGGTATAATACTCCCTACAAGCGTAATCAGGCTGGACTCCACTAGACCATTTCTTTATACAGTCTATAGTCTAGTGGAGTCCAGTCTGATTACGCTTGTAGGGAGTATTATACCTCTGCATCATCAGAGGTATAATACTCCCTACAAGCGTAATCAGGCTGGACTCCACTAGACCATTTCTTTATACAGTCTATAGTCTAGTGGAGTCCAGTCTGATTACGCTTGTAGGGAGTTGTAGGGAGTATTATACCTCTGCGTCATCAGAGGTATAATACTCCCAACAAGCGTAATCAGACTGGACTCCGCTAGACCATAGACTATAGAAAGAAGTGGGCGAAGGGAATGTGATGTCACCCATAGTGTACAGCTCCGTTCCAGTCAAATGAAGCTCATGAGGCCAGCAGTTATAAGGATGAATTTGGAGCTGTTTTTCATATTAGGAATAGGACAAAATAGAGAAATAAAAAAAAACATGTAGACAGGAATAATACGAACATTTTAAACCAGAATGAGGCAGTTACAGAGAGACACTTTTTCAATGTTAAGTCAATGGAGTCACTTCCTTATATAGACAATAGACAATAGACAATATGTATTGATTGACCGTTCACATATCGTCACCTTCCTAAAATAATCGCCTAAGTCACTTTTTACCTAAGTTTACTTTGCCATAATTTATGCCATAATTTCAATTTTGGGGGGAGTTTTTTGTGTTTCCTGAAAAACCTGCAAAAATGACTTATGTGATTATTTTAGGAATGTCGATATAAAAACCTGCAAAAATGACTTATGTGATTATTTTAGGAAGGTGTCGATATACAATATAGAAATGCAGTCGATGGCCGGGGAGACAAGATTAAGGTCTTATACTTTTATTCACCGCTGCGTCTGTGCCTCCCCTGTCTTATTAGTATTGTTATTATCATTATATATATATGTTCAATGCTATGCTCTGTAATACATTTCTCCTGTGTTACGACTCCAGCGTCATGCCTCTTCTCTCCAACTCTCACTCGACTCCAGCTTATTCTACAACAGTATGTACTAGTTTGTAAGTGGATTGTTCCATAACCTTTTGGTATTGATAATAAATGACCTTCCTTCTGCCCTAACGCGCTGTCCTACATTATTACAGGATCGTCGATTATTGGACAAAATCAGCTGAAAGTGTTAAGATTCAATATGCCATTCCAGACCCGCTCCTCAACACTGTCTCCTCTTTTCCCATTCTATATTTTCCTTTATATTTTCTTTAAGTTTTATGTTGATTGCATTGTTGATTGTGAAATATATTCAAATTAAAAACAACACATTTACATATGAGCGTCTTCCACTTGTTTGTCTCCGTGCAGATGTCATAAAACGCCCAGAATCCTCCTGAGTACGGCATTAAAACGTATCTATTGCCATGGAGACAAGCAGATGGCACCACATGGCCAAGTTACGAGTCAGATGTGTGGAGAGGCGAGGTATTTTTGAGCAATGGAAACACTTCTAATGGAAAAAAATGCATGACCGATACTTTTAATGTAATACTGTGGAAAATTCCAAGCAAAGTTACACACTGCACCATTAAAAAAAACTTCAAAAAGATTCCAAATTAAACTTACAACATGTCTTGACTTTTTTCTGTTGCTTTAATCAGCCATGGATAATTACTAGTTTTGAAGAGTTAATCAAAACTATGACTATGACACGTATAAGTGACTATGTTGCTTTTGGCTTTCTTCCACTTTTAACTAGTGCCACACTCAGCATGTTGACAGATACTTTTGTTTGTTGATTCTTTGTTGATTCGGTGACTGATTCACTAGTAACTGATTGGCACCTGTTGTAGCATTTTCCGGGTATCAAAGCATGTCAAAACAAAGCTTTTTTTCCTCCATGTCCTCCTGTATTAAATGCTATGCTGCTCATCCATAAAATTTGGCCGGTAATACGACTCTGGAGGATTAAGCAGCGAAGCACATTGTTGGCGGTAACAGAGACGTCAAGGTGAAATGTTAAAATGAGCAAAGAATCAATGGCGTTCATTATTAGGAGCAGGTTTATGAGGCAGGCTGTGACAGGTTAGCGGTATTCCTCTCTATGAATAGAGCTGCGTGGGAAATAAGTGAGTATATATTGACACAGAAGAGAGACTGACATGTTTTTTGTGTTTAGGAACAGAAGCATCGAGGATTAGTTTGAGATCTTTCTCCAGCTACGGTGGCTGAGATGGCCCTGTGTTAAAACAATTTCAATTAAGAAGAATTTAGATGAGTTTAGATGTGAAAAGTACTGACGCTGTCTGGCTAAAATAAGCACAATAGGCTAATCCTCCAGGTCAGGACCGGCTCAGGTTTAGAATAAGGTCCCAATGTGCTACTGCTAATATCAACTCCTGCGAACAGGTTGCCCCACAGGCCTTGGGGGATTAGTCAAATGCATGGGACCACATTTTTTTAAAGATTAAATCTGTAAATTTATAGGTCCTATATTGCACAAAATTGATTATTGTGATGTCCAAATTCAAATTATAATGTTACAAAACACAACTCCACGTATAGTTTTAATGAGGAAACTACAGTTTTTCCCTTACCCATTATCACCTGTAGGAGGCGCTTCGGCAGTTTCTCTAAATGAAGCCAGCGCACTCATAACTTTCTGTCCACACCTCATCACACAGCCTGTCATTAAGTGTAATTGCCCGATTGGGAACTTTAATTCTATAGTCTATTCTCGGTATTGTTTAATCTGCTCATTACTTTTGCAATGACACACGAGCCAAGTCTGCAAGAACTGCTTTGTGTCAATGGAAGACGGTGGATCAGGATGTAGATTGGGTTGCCAGTTTGGATGCCACACTCCCCTGTTCATGCCATTGTGCAAGACACCTTACCTCAGACAATGCGTGGACTGGTTCTATGTTACACAAAATGGTTTCTCGTTAGCTTTAAGCCATATTATAATGTTACCTGACTAAAAATATACCAGGATTGATGTCATTTCGCATAGTGGTAGTTTTCAAGTTAACTTTTACCTTAAGTTCAATAAAGTTTGGAATGCTAGCGCTGAAATTATCCCATTGTTTCTAGTGAAGGTGTATGGAGCACTTCCTGTATTACCACATATCATCCCCAGGTAGAAAGAGAAAGAAGGATTTGCGAGAATGAAATAAAACTCTTTTGAAGCGGAAAGAACAATATAACAAAGCTCAGATTCGTCGACCTCCCACCAGAAAAGTTACTCTTTAAACGAGATGTAAATACCCTTTTACCTGTTTTCTCTTTTAACTCGTCATCATTACTGTCACTGCAGGATTATCCTATATGATCGCCTCCCTCGAGCCATTCATCTCCTCTGCTTTACCACCACCCGCATCTCCACCTCAGGGGGCCGAGTCACTTCTCTTATAATTGTATTGCTGACAATTTACTTGACGGATTCTAACCACCAAAATGTAAAAACTGTATCTTAAAGGGACATTATGTAATGTTCTGGAGGTGGAACGTTGCCTATATGAAACAGAAAGTTCACGCTTCAGAACTTTTTCTATTTAAATTGTGGAGATGCAAACCCACTCACAATAAAGACCAAAGTTGCAAATGGACAGAGCCAACCTGTTGCGTTCCTAATACTAAAAATACATCGCCCATTGCTCCATAACTCATGACTCCTCATTTTGATCTTGACATGTTCTTATCAATGTGCTCTACAAGTGTTTTTATTGCATGATTTTGTTTGTAAATCAATTCCTATTCCTAATATGCAGCCCGTATAAGAGCCTTAGTGAGCTTCATTTGACTGAAGACGAACTCTATGGGTGATTTCACACTCCCTAAGTCCATGCAGTGGATACGTCCTGGCCATCTATGCTCTCCTTCACTGTGGTTCTCCTCGAGGTTTCTTGGTTTTTTTCCCACTGGGTTTTTTTTTCGAGTTTTTCCTTGCCGAAGAAGGAGGGTCTAAGGACAGGAGATTCTGGGACAATTATCCATTTGCCTGCTTGTTGTTGGACATTCTGTATTTTTGAATTATTAATTAATGAAAACGTATTATTATTCTGCTTCATTCTCTGACATCTTTGTTTGCTAATTTAACAATTTTGTGAAGCCCGCCGAGATAACTGTTGTTGAAATTGAAATTGAATTGAATTTCATTATACAGTTTATAGGACTAATTTTTAGTGATTTCTCTAAACAGTTACATAGTGTAGCCTTATAGAATACATATTTAATTGTGTTATTTCACTATAGTAAAGAGCAAACTGCACTCACACTCATTCGCCCCGTTATTTAGCAGCTCATGACAGAAGTTCCCTCTCTCTCCTATTAACTGGCCTCACTACAGTGTCGCCCTCTGCATTGCTCCGCAGGTGAGTGGCAGTTCTATTGTTCCTGCGGACAGAGACACCAGGATTACTCCGTCTGCACGCCGGTGGACTGAGATGGTCCCGCCCGCTGAAAGGCCCTGTCATCGCCGGGGCCGCAGGTGGGCCGGAGGTCGAGCCCCGCTGGTGAGAAAACAGAGGGGAGAGCTGGCGAGCTGGGCCGGGCGGATGAGTGATGTTTGCCGGGGTTAGACGCTTTCTCTCCGCACCTCTCGTAATTGTTGCGCAGCCACTTTCGCTGGTCCCTGTGGGTCTGAGCGCGGCGGAGGGATAATAACGCCGTCTCCCCCTGCAGTCAGTGCAAACACAATTACAGTTTTTCAATTAGACCAAACAAAGCAACAAGATTTATGGCAGATTTATGGTTATTGGAAAATCATCAGAAACACCAGCACCAGAGTCTGAATAATGTTTTAGTTTTATTTACTTCATTTACAGCGATATCGGACAGTGCAAATATAAGTTCCAATATGCCACTTTTTTTGGGAATGTTCCACAGTCTGGCATTAAACATATCTGTCTTTTCTTTTTTTTTTCAATTACAGGTTTTGGTGCTTATTATGTTAATTATGAATAACTTGCTTTCTCTCCACAGATCTGACCCGTTACTAAGCCTAGTGGAAAGAACAGCTCACGTCTATAAGAGATTCTTCACGTTTCCATGGAGACAAGCAGATGGTAAACTTTCCACCTGAAAAGTTACGTAGTATATCTTTAAAGATCCTGTGTTATGAAACTCTTGTGAGCTTTAAGCCATGTTAGAACGTTGTTACCTCATCAAAAACATCAGTAAACCGTTATTATTCAATTCAGCTTCTCTTTATTGTCACATGCGCACATACATAACAGATATATAGCGCAGATGAAATAGCAAACGAAAATGTGCAAAGAGAAAATGTGCAAAGAGAAAATGTGCAAATGAAAATGTGCAAAGAGAAAATGTGCAAACAACAATCTGCAAAGAGAAAATGTGCAAACGAAAATGTGCAAACGAAAATGTGCAAATTAAAATGTGCAAACGAAAATGTGCAAAGAGAAAATATGCAAAGAGAAAATGTGCAAAGAGAAAATGTGCCAAGTGAAAATGTGCAAACGAAAATGTGCAAATGAAAATGTGCAAAGAGAAAATGTGCAAACGAAAATGTGCAAAGAGAAAATGTGCAATCAAAAATGTGCAACGACAAAATGTGCAAACGAAAATGTGCAAAGACAAAATGTGCAAACGAAAATGTGATATGTGCATATACATACAAGATATATAGCACAGATGAAATTGCTGTCCTCTCCCACATCAGTGCAAACATTAAAAAAAAATTAAAAAAAAAGAAGAGAAAATGTGCAAACGACAAGTAAAAAAAAAAGGAAAGTGCAAACCAAGTAAACGTTAAGTAACATTCAAATATAGACAAAACAAAAACAAACATTCAAGTATAGACAAAACAGAGATTACAGATGAAAGTGAAAGTATTATATTAGTCTGTTGGCATCTCCCAAGCTCTAAAATGCTCTGTTCCACCTTGTGATGTCATGGAGTGGCAGTGTTCAAGTTGCTGATTTCACCCGAATGACTCCAGTGATGGTTTATGAAGTTTAAAAACACAGTGGAGCTCTCTCTGTATTACCACATGACTGTCTGAGGGAAAAACTCAGCCTAAATATGCAGATTTTGTGTTACATGTGGGATTAAATATGCAGATTTTGTGTTAAACATGTGGGATAATAAAACAGATCAGATAGTAGGGTCGTGTGGCCCCTTTAATTAGCACGTATCAGTCCTGCAGTTAAACGTTCCAGAGTTAACCGTGCAGACTAATTGTCCCCCGAAGATAAGAATTTTGTTGATTTTTTAATTTTTTTTTTACACTTTCTACAGCCCTCGCTACAGTAACACATCATTAGCCCATCTTCTCACCTTCTCCCACAAGAATTGAACCTGATGAGTTGGAATTTAGTTTCGGTGCTCAGAAATCTCATCTAAATTCAACTAAAGCCGCTCGCGATTCCTCATTGAACAACTGAAACATGAAACCGTTGTTATGCAGGAGTTGTGTGTTGTCGCGAATTCACTTTCTCTCATCTCGGGAGGCCCCAGCTTTGCCGTGCCAGGGTAATATCACTCCTCCCTGCAGCCAGCGGAAACCAGATTATGCGTTTTCAATTAAACTGGAAAAAGAGACACGCAAATTCAACACATGCACCTCCACAACGGTGTTCATTTCATCTGCTGATATTTTGGTTTTTATAGGTTTTCTACATCATATTTTTGCACAAAAATAAATAAAAAGTAACTATAAGAACTTAGAGCTATGGTTAAATATAATACACAACTAAACTTACAAGTAGTGATTCTTTTTGTCTGAAGGGAGAGTCTGTTTACCTGCTTTACATATTCCTGCTATTTCCTGTAGGCTTTTCTCAGAAGTGTCTTGTTCTCCTGATGTCTGACAAACCCAAGTAAAGCAGCCGACAAGCAGAGAAAGTAGCCGCGGGTACAAATCATCTCACCCTACATGTTATCTAATGAAAAATGTGTGTTAGAGGCTTCGTAAGGGGCTCCTCTTTACACTGTGCCCTGGGTAAACTGTAACTTTTACCTCCCTCCTCCTCAGTGCAATACCCCTGCCATACTACACCATCACATGACTGATGGTGTAGTATGGCTGAGGAAGGCTACAGGAAGTAACCAAAACATGTAAAGCAGTTAAACAAACTTTCCTGTCTGACAAAAAGAGGCTCGGTGCTTGTCTCCATGGGAATATACCTATAAGGCGCATCTAAAATCATGACATTTTTTCAAAAATCAACAGTGGCCTTATAATCCAGTGGCCTTATGTATGACCTTTGGTTGTGTTTAACCTCCAACCGATTTGATGTTGTCCACATTAGTCTAATAACGTATTAGTGGGCGAGTCAGGAGGAGTAATATGTTGGCCACATATAGGGCGACTGTGCAACATACCGGTAGTTCTGCCGTGTGCTGTACAAGGACCCAAAATGCACCTGTTAAGAGACATGCACCATGCAGATTTCAGGTTTTGTATTTTAGTGTTAAAACTGAACAATGTTGAGAGGGATCCGGGCATGTTTGATGCCCAAATCACCAACTGTTAAACTTGACATATTATTTGATACTGCGCCTTATAATCCGGTGCACTTTATAGCCCGAAAAATACGATAATTGCTTTGGGATATACAACATGGCATTTAAGAAATATGTCTTGTATTTATTCATTTACAACTGTTTTTATTCATCAAAACAACCGCAAAAACCTGCATTATTATTGTGAGTGGGGCTACTTCTCCACAGATCTGTCCTGTAACTTTGCCTGCTTGTCTCCATGGAAAGTGCAAAATGAAATGCCCTACTGTAAAAATACATGGAGTCAAACAGGTGATGGACCCTCTACCAGAAAAGTTTCATAATGCACTTTAAGTTTAGTTTAAAAATGAAGACCTTTCTAAATTAAACCTTTCTGAGCACTCAAGCCTCAATTGCAGGACATTAAAGAGAACTCAGATATGTGTGAATTAAACTAAAGAACCCGTCATGCTCCACAGACTAATGCAGTACAATTTATCTAAAAATATAATAGGCCTATATTTAGGTGTGACAAAAACTATAATAGAATTACTTGACTAAATTAGCATGAAATTTTCACTGAGTAAAACCAGGCTTAAACCAGAATAAGGGTGCGATCACACTTGCACATTCACCACATCAAAATTGTGACTAAACAAGAAATGAAACCAAAAATAAACCTGGGCTAGATCAGAATTGAACAGTGATGAGAACAGGACTAATCCAAGTCTACATCAGGACTAAAACTGGCCTCATTTAAGACACGAATCAGTAACTTAGACTAAATCTTTCTCACTACATTAGATCTTTTTCCGTGGTCGCTGTGGTTTCCTTGAAGCTTCCTCAAAGGTGAATCGATGAGTAAAATCCTTTCTGGGCCGTAGCCGCGCAGCTAAATCAAGTATCTCAGTAAAGTTTTGGATGAGAGTCTTGCGAGGGCGTGATGGGACAGGGCTAATAAAGATGATAGAGGGTTTCGCAGACTGCCGTCCCGTGCCAGGAGAGGAGCTGGTGATGTACGAGCCCCACCACACCTCCACTAATAAGACTCATCTCTGTAATTGGCTGCAGGACTCTGGGGTAGCGCACAGACAATGTGACAAGGGGCCAACCGGGGAGATTTGTGTCGCTTTAAGCATGTGTGTGTATGGATATGGTTGTGTGTGTATGTGTGTGTGCATTTATCGCATTGTGGACTCAAATCTGTACACGCACTCACATCATGGGGACCTCCCTAACATTATAGGGATAAAAATCAAGTCCCCATAGCCCCGTCCTTCAACACTTATAGTAGTTTAAAGTTCAAATATGGACTCACATGAATTCAAGTTTGAGTAACACTTTATTTTTAGTCTGTACATCTCCAAACCTCAGAATGCAGAAGTTGTAGTTTTCAAGTTATATTTTGTTTAAATTGACAACCTGAATTGACAGTAATTATCCAATTACTGTATTTTTCGGGCTATAAAGTGCACCGGATTATAAGGCGCAGTATCAAATAATATGTCAGTTGTGTCATTGTCCACACATAAGGAGCATCGGATTATAAGGCGCAATAAGAGAAACAAAACGCGTGTCGGATAAATTGAACTTTATTCAGGTCATTTACAGTAACTCTCAGTTGTAGCTAACACAAAAATACAAGTTTAACAGTTGGTGATTTGGGCATCAAACATGCCCGGATTCCTCTCAACATTGTTCAGTTTTAACACTAAAATACAAAAGCTGAAATCTGCATGGTGCATGTCTCTTAACAGGTGCATTTTGGGTCCTTGTACAGCACACGGCAGAACTACCGGTATGTTGCACAGTCGCCCTATATGTGGCCAACATATTACTCCTCCTGACTCGCCCACTAATACCTTATTAGACTAATGTGGACAACATAAAATCGGTTTGAGGTTAAACACAACCAAAGGTCATACATAAGGCCACTGGATTATAAGGCCACTGTTGATTGTTGAGAAAATGTCATGATTTTAGATGCGCCTTATAGTCCGAAAAATACGGTAATAACCTTTAATTCTAGTGAAAGTGTATGAGACATTAAAAACACAGTGGAGCACTTCCTGTATTACCATATGTTATCACAAGGAGGAGTGTTTTCTGTGTGAAAGAAGAACATACTAAACACATCATAGAGTAGGAAATATGGACAGTTTAAGGTTGTGCAAGTATTGACTTTGGAATAGGGCAAGGATCAGTTTGCAGGAAATGAATTTAAGTCTATGTAATGTCCCCAAAAAGCATAGAGACCCAGTGGGTGCGTTTGTGGAGAGGGTGGGTGGTGACTGGGTGACACTGAGGAGGGTGAGGACAGACAGTGCAGACAGTTACGCGGGGGGCAGGGGAAATAGCTGGTAATTAAAGCAGCGTGAACTTGAACTTGTAATATAAAACTTGTAATTTTAGATTTAAGGGCTGAGATTGAGAGTTTACAACAAAATGAAAGAGACCTCGGTAAGGACGTCGTACTTTTTCGAAGCGATTCCACATTTTCTAGTTCAAGTGCCCGTAATTATGCAGTTTTATATTTTACATTTGTCTTTTTATGTTCTTCACGGCAAAAGTGAATTTCAACCGGCACGAAAACAACGCACAAATCAGATAAATGAGAATAAATTGTATTCCGTGTAATTATTCAGAAAAATACAGAAAAACAATGAAAACACTCTGGTGAAAAACTATTAAAGTGTCAAGCAATATACTGCAGAGGATATTTTTTATTTATTTCTAACTTAAAGCTGCCTTATTACCCTATTTTCTGACCAAAGTTATAATGATTTTTCCTCATTAAAAACACATCTAGAGTTGTGTTTTATTTCATTTGCATATTTAACGCACAAACTCAACCCTGGAATTGCCAATCGCTACTGAACAAAAGCTAAAAAGTAGCTGTTAATTTAAAATCTACCACTTCACGAGATCACAAGGTAGAACAGAGCAATTTTGAGCTTTGGAGATGCAAACAGACTAATAATAAATACGTGAGAATGTGTGAATGAAACAAAACACAACTCCGGGTGTGTTTTCGAGGAGGTAACATCATTATAACGTGGCTTAAAGCTCACGAGGATCTTTTTGTGATGTGGAACCTTTAATTAGGTTGAATTGCCTGTATTTTAATCAGGCGTTTTAGGAAAAATAAGACAGAACTGTAAGAACTGTAAAGGGTGAAGAAAAAAGTCTATCTATGAACTTGTAAATGAGTAAAATCAGACGAAATTCAACAAACTATCCTGGGGTACTGAGGAAAAAAAAAAAAAGATGACCAAATGGACCATAATTAAAGCAATGAATAATAAATATAACATTGAATTTGAACCATAAGCCTCTATACGAATAACCTACAGACCAGTGGCGTATTTGTCTTCATGAACGACTCCAGTTTCCTCACCTCCTCTTGATGCTGAGCCGATGTAAAGGCCTCATTACAAAGAGAGCTCTTCTATCACGAGCCGGGCTTTACACCTTCTCACCCACTAATAATTTATTCAACCTATTCTTAAGTAGCACCGGGGAGAGAAGAGAAGAAGCGAGAAAGTAATAGCGCAGAGTTCTGACTTGTAGTTTGATGTCATGATAATAAATAATGACGATTGTAGCAGGTTAAAGTTCATTAATCCTGCATGTGACGACTACTTTTACTACTACTACTACTACTACTACATCTTTTACTGTTTCAACTTGGAGAGACGCAAAGACAAAACGTGTTAGATGATGATAAACTGTAGAAGTATGAGTGATACATTGGCCACTATAGTTGTATAATAAGTTTGGAGGTTAGACCAGGACATGACATTTTTTCCTCAGAGTCTAGACACCGGTGGTGATTTAAAAAAAGAAAGAAAGAAAGTGAATGATTCATTTCAGTCCATTGCATAGCTTAGACTGAACAAGGTAAAAAAAAACATCTCCTATTGTGGCAAATGCGTGAATCAGAGCTGTTAATTAAAAGTGAAAGTAAAATGAAGCTTCTGTTAAGGTGGAGCTGGAGAAGCAGAGGGTTGAGTTTTAAGAGTTGTCTGAGCATTTATAGAGCAAGCTACACTATTACAGCTTTTTTCCCCATGTATTTAAGCAAAATTTGTCTTACCCTAGTACTGATATATTGTATAAGCAGAAAATACATCTGTCGGCATCTTATTAAACTGTTTAAAATGAAATACTTCTGTTTTTTCACGTTTTTAAGGTACAACACCCTTAATCGTCGCTATAACTACATCCCACTTATGCTGCTTCTTTTGCAATTTAACAGTGTTTTTGTCTTGTTTACTCAGAGCTACTTCTACTATTACTACCACTTTCCAAATGTCCTTAAAATATACCAAAAATAGAGCTAATTGGAGTAATTTGTAGTATTTGTAATGTCCTACTTCCCTCCCCGTAGAGACACAAAGGAGAGAGCGCAGACACGGTTACGGCGGAGCTGGTCCTCGTTAGCACGCGATACATCAGCCCGAGGGGTTCAAAGTTCACCAAACCCTGAGGGGCAGAGCGCGACCTCCGACCTCTCCCCTCCGACCCCAGAGCCAACACCTGGAGCTGAGGTATTTCCTTATGACATTTTTCGGTAACATTTAGTCTCCATAACTCATTCACGGCTCGTGGTCCGGTTATGCTCAGGTCCGGACTAAAAGGCGACGTTTCTCAAACCGCGGGTCACGTCGCACGCAGAGAGGTCATGATAGATTTATTTGGGGAGACACGAACTTCCCGCTTTGAAGATTTCGAAAGGTCTATTAGCATGTGTTTGAAGTCCATGGGTGGTACGGTGTGTTAGCCTGGCCAAAAATAATTATTGTCACTTCTTTCTAATGCAGTTTTTTCCGTTATATTTTTTGCTTAAAGGTTCTATATTACACAAAATTGACTCTTGTGAGCTTTAAGTCATGTTATAATCTTATTGTCTCCTCAAAAACACACTTGGAGTTGTGTTTTGTTGCATTCACACATGTTTGAGTCACTCTTTTTTTATTAGTCTGTCTCCATCAAACCACAAAACGCTTTATTCCACCTTGTGATGTCATGAAGTGGTATTTTTCAAGTGAACAGCTCCTTTACCTTTAGTTCAATAGAGAATGGCAACTCCAGATATGAAATTATTATTCCAGTTATTCTAGTGAAGGTACATGGAGTCTAAAAACACAGTGAAGCACTTCCTGTATTTTCATGACATCACAAGGTGTAGCAGAGTGTTTTCTGTTTGAGGGAGCCTAAATAAACTATTTTTTTGTGTTAAACATGTGTAAATGAAAGAAAACACAACTCTATGTATGCTTTTGATGCGGAAACAGCATTATATAACATAGATCGGGAAAAAGTGCCAAATGGGCTTTTTAAACCACCCCAGTAGTAGATAATAGTCATACAAATATTCAAAACATATGGCTCCAATATATGCTTCGTAAACAGCCTCTATAGTAAAGAAAACTGAAAAACATGAGCCCAATCACATATATATAACTTGCCCACAGTGTAAACAATCAAATATAATTGGTTCAAAATGGATAGATTCTTGTAAAAGGAGATTTATGGCATGAACTAAACTATGAACTATAGGGTGGCCCCTAGTTAAAATTACAAGCTGCAATTTCCCTATTCACACC
Source organism: Scartelaos histophorus (assembly GCA_000787155.1). NCBI lineage: Eukaryota > Metazoa > Chordata > Actinopteri > Gobiiformes > Gobiidae > Scartelaos > Scartelaos histophorus. Next base: position 2,852 of record KN501384.1, on the reverse strand, counting down.
ATTTTATTTTTACAGCCTGTGTAAGCATGTATGGGAGCCCTGCAGGGACAATCTTCCTTCTATGAAAGGCCTTGAGAAAGAGGTCAGACGAAGGGTTCACTCCAGATATGTACAAAAAGACACAGTTTAAAAATGTTTTGACAAATGTAAACAAGTGGAAATGCAGGAGGACTAAGTGTGTCCTTGATGGGCTTCCTTAAACAGGAAACACTTAAAGCAAAACCTGTTTGGATGCTGCTATAGCCTAGACTTACTGCTGCTACTACTACTGCAACTACTACTACTGCAACTACTACTGCAACTACTACTACTACTGCAACTACGACTACTACTACTACTACTACTGCAACTACTACT
>JACN01004011.1:0-14537 GCA_000787155.1 Scartelaos histophorus | reverse complement strand
AAAAAAATAAAAATAAAATATACAACATGAACGTTCTTCTTAAACATGAATCTCAACACAAATTCCAAAAAGTTTCATGCAACGTCACTCCTAACAAATACTAGTGAGCATGTTATTTCAAAATTCATTAAAAAAAAAGAAAAATTCAAAAGTCAAATCCTTTAAAATCTTATGTAGCTTTCTATATTTTTTTTTAAATTGCACATATACATTTATATAATATGCCTTCTTTGACATCAATCTCTTTTTTTCTACTTATTTAGAATATATTACCTCTGTTTTTTACTCGTTATTATAATATATTGTGATGTGCAAGCTACTCTGTCCAAGTAATTAAAGTCTAAATCAGAAACTGGGTTAGAAATACTACCTTTAATATGAAGATCAAGGATAGGGTCAAAAAAACAAAAGCTGAGTGCATCCAGCTGGAATCATTAATCACGTCCTTCAGCTTCTTGGACACTGTTTATTGTGCTGCCAAACTTAGGAAAAACTAGGACACTTTGGCTCCGGTTTTTAATTACAATCAAAGTACTGACATCTTTTCCTATAAGCTCAACTTTCCCTGACACCTCTGTTCATCACCTTGCCTCAAAAGACAACACATCATATTTCACATCCTCCCATCTCACTCTCCGTATGATAATAAAAAGGATAGCGTTTTTCCGTTTTAAATATATGTACGCGCAATTCATTCATTCATATTTCATCGATGGGAGTGTGTATTTGTCACTGAAATTATTGACTTTTAAACCAAGTTGCTGTAAAATCACAAAACTACTACAAATTACATGTAGCAGTTTCAGAGTAATTTCATTTTCCAAGTTTCTGAGGTCCCATGTGTTTTACAGCACATGTTATGATGCGGTAATTTTTACAATAGTTGAAATGATAAAATTTCTGTGTCACTTTTGGAAATAACAAGTTTCTGCCCTCATCTTTCATCTAAAGCCGAGTCTGTTCTGCATTAAGTCTCCCTGTTTGGTTTTCTCTCCACTGAATAACAAGTTTCTGCCCTCATCTTTCATCAAAAGCCGAGTTTGTTCTGCATTATTTGGTCTTCTCTCCACTGGAAAGGTTTAAATTTTAGACAATCATTGGTAGAAATAGCTAGATCATTATTGCAATTAGGAACAATTAAAGAATAAAAAGTAGGCAGATAGAGTAGTTTTTTGAAAATAGATTAGTAACATTCATTATATCCAATCTCATCATAATTCTGAAGCCTCCAGCAGAGATGTATTAACTTGCTTTCTGCAGAAAACTTCGAAATTCAAACTGCCTTTAATCCGTTCATGAGTTTCCTGCAATGTCACGGTGGTCCGGTGGAGAGGCGCTCACCTCCTGACCACCCGCACTGGGCGTCTATACTTAGGCCTCTCCTCGTCTGTGGGCCAAGGTCAGTCAGGATCCACACAGCAGCAGGTGCATCCTTCATCCTATGGGCGGAGGTCAAAGGTCGAGGAGTCTGACTGGGCAGATGAACCGCGACTCTTTATAGATCATCCCAAAACTCCAACTCCCAGGATTCAATTTATCACATGCACTTCCTGTAGACTCAAGGGCAGTGGACATATTGCAAACTTAGTATAGTGGAAAAGTTGGTCTTATTTCCCGCATATGATCATAGGGTTTTTCTGTATCATATTCTGTATTTCTGTATTGTTTCCCCACTTCCTCTTCCCTGAAAAAGCTGGAGAATTCAATTAATATTTTTTTTCTTTACGCCCTAAAAGGCTGTGTTGGAAGAAGTACAACAAAAATTTGTAATAATCAAAACCAAATTCTCAGTGAATTCCTCCAAAATCGCTCCTATTCTCTGTTGAATAGCAGCTCTAATCACAAGTATTCAACTAAGACTAAATTCCTGACATATATTTAGACACTTTCATGTGATTTTGAACTTCAAATACTGGAGCTGTTTTTGTCTGTGTTTCTTCTACCCAGGAATGCATAAAAAAGTTACACAGTCTACTTCTGGATATGTTTGCAAACGTTTTTGCAAGTAATTGATCTGTGTGACAGGCCAAATAAAACTGGTTTAATTTCAGAGTTCATCGGAGGCACATGGCATTCTTACTGATGTTTTCTTCCCGTGTTTCAACAGCTCCAATTACAGTGTGTGCTGCTCCTGTAATAATGAGATGGAAGTCTCTCTAAGTTTCACCTGTGCATGCTCTGAGCTGCAGTGATTGTGAGCTAAGTACGACTGCACATCTTAGCAGGGAGCCTTGTTAGTACTGTAGCCTCTGGACATGAGACAAACTCAAAGGACAGCCAACAGAAGGTGGAACCGGTGAAAATATCCATTTAAAATATGCTGTTTGAAAGCAGCAGTCTGCTTTTTGTGAACACGTCCACAGGCCAGAATAACATTACACTACAAACAGGTTCCCAGAAGCAAGTCGAAGCTTGGGTCTCACTATTTCTCTGAAAATCTTTCTTCGCTCCAAAGGGCTCTACTCTATGTGCAACATGGAAATACACTCAGGCGAGCCAATTTCCATCTAACTGCAAGATCCTCTCTTCGGGCTCACCGATAGAGATCCCTCTGTGCTTCAGCCATTACTGCCCTGCCTATGTCTTATTGATAACACTGTACAGAAAGTATCCACTTATTACAACTTGTGCATTATTTAAGAGCAACGGCTTTGTTTCCAACAAACAACTGTTGTTCAGCTGTTCAATGCATTATCTTTCCCATTCATGCAAGCTAATGCTGAACTGGAAGTGTTCATCACAGGTCTGTGACAGGTCATTTCTGTGGTGTTGTCCGACTGCCCCGGTGACTCTGTTGTGAAACCAACTCCAGCAGCTTTTGTTGTTCTCATGTGATTGATGAGGGTGTGTGCATTACATTATGCTCTGTCCACAAACAATGCTTTATTCTTCAAACAGACCCTGAGCAAACCAAGTTTATTTAAACATAAATGAGAACAAAACAAATGTAAATTCAGAATTCTCTAGGCTTTTATGTCTGGTCTGAAAGTGAAGATACTATAGACCATATTTCCTGTTAATAATGACAATGTACCAATTATTCTTCAAATGATGAGTCTTTTCTTGGGATTTTGTTAACATATTACCACTTCATATTCTGTTCCATTTCGCTGGTGGAGACTGGCAATGGGATACAGTAAAAATAGAAAAATATCCGCTTTAAATCATTTTCCTCAGCATGCATTTGGGCCTAGTGTGACATACGACTGTCCGGCTCCTGTCACTGTGCACACAAACACATTAGTCCAACTTCCCTTTTAGACAGAACACGGTGTCATCTTTCTGACAACTTCCTTCTTTTCTCGTTAGTACCCGCACCGTTAACTTGAGAAACATGATTAATACAGGGATTCTTAATTAGTGTGAACGCTGATTTGACGGCACCGTTTTGTGTTTTCACTGCAGCATGTCGGCGCCTATGAGCTGCGAGTGTGGGGAAACGCTCATTATAGCAGCCTATGCAGACAGTGTGAGCTAAAAGTAGACAGGTAGACTGGTATTTGTGGCACATTCCCTCATTTAGTAACATTAACTGTAGCGCGACTTCAATTCACCTCGTGCTTTGTATTGAAAGGAGACATTTAATAGCTGCCATTGCTTTCTTCTTACCTTGTTCCTCAGCTCTGAATGATAAAGTATGCATCAATCAATTTAGTGCACTGCAAAACACCGAAAGAACACCTCTTAATTAAGACATTCAATTTAAACCATGCAAATTGATTTCACCAAGTGGCCAGCAAAAGTAATCCGATAAACAAGCAGACACATTCACGCAAACATTGTAATTAGTTCAGTCCATTGCAGGTAATGTAAATGTAATCTATTTCATTCTTGCGTGGGGATATTTAATAGCTGGGCATGCATTTCTTTTCTTTTTTTTTCTCATCCTACATAACCCCACAATGATTACTTTTACCACCTGCAATTTAATATAATATAAAGGTACATATTTAATTTAGCATCACAATTGAATGCAAGGACTCAGTGGCTTACCTGGGTAGCCAGAACCACACTTTTTGGCAAAACTTGACAAAGACAAGTGGGTTTTTTCAGAATTCATGCAGATTAACCAATCAGAGAAACAAATGATCAGTTTATGTCAAAAATAAAAACAAATGTAGCAGTTAACACGATAAAAAAGGGGAAAGAAACAATGTAAAGGATGGGAAACAGTGTGAATTTTTGCAGAATCAACAATTAAGCAAAGGAGATGTTTTCTGCTGTAGTTGGATCGTCTCAAGTTTGGACGATTTTCACGTAAATCTGTAGAAGTCTGGTGAAAATATATGGATTTTTTAAAAACAGATGATAACTATGGATTAGGATTAGTTTTAGGAATAGGTGCTGCATCGTTGCTTTGTCCAGAACGCTCCGCAGTTTTGCAAAAAAACATCTCTACAAAGACAAAAAAAAGTGACGCCACCAAGCCAAGTTGCAGTTTTACATGCAGTTTTTAAAGACTTGTAATGAAATAAATGCAGGGTATACATTTAACGCTGGAACATTTCAGGCGAAGCAATAACATCACCATGGAAAAAAAAAAAAAAAACTCCAGAAAAAGTTCTCCAGAAAAGTTACACAATGCACGTTTAATGAATCGATTCAAGCAGATTAACCAGTCAGAGAAACAAATGATCAGTTTGTGTCAAAAACAAGAACAAAAGTAGCAGTTAACACGATAAAAAAGGGGAAAGAAACAATGTAAAGGATGGGAAACAGTGCGATTTTTTGCAGAATCAACAATTAAGCAAAGGAGATGTTTTCTGCTGTGGTTGGATCGTTTCAAGTTTGGACGATTTTCATGTAAATCTGTAGAAGTCTGGTGAAAATATATGGATTTAAAAAAAACAGATGACAATTAATAATAATAATAATTCCTTGCATTTATATAGCGCCTTTCAAGACACCCAAAGCGCTTTACAGTTCATTATTCTTTCACTCCACACTCAGTGGTGATAAGCTGCTATTACAGCCACAGCTGCCCTGGGGCAGACTGACGGAAGCGAGGCTGCCAATCTGCGCCATCGGCCCCTCCGACCACCACCACTACAGATTAGGATTCATTTTAGGAATAGTTGCGTTGATTGAAGATTCCATTTTTTTGGTTTGTTTAAAGGTGCACTGCGCAACTTTTCTGGTGGAGGGCCCTTACCTTCTCGTCTCTACGGAGATGTTGCTGCTTCGTCCAGAACGCTCCGCAGTTTTGCAAAAAAAACATCTCTAAAAAGACAAAAAAAGTGATGCCACCAAGCCAAGTTACAGTTTTACACGTAGTTTTTAAAGACTTGTAATGAAATAAATGCAGGGAATAAATTTAACGCTGGAACATTTCAGGCAATGCAATAACATCACCATGGAAAAAAATAAAAAATAAAAAAATCTGATGTTCTCCAGGAAAGTTACACAATGCACCTTTAATGAATGAGGTATGGGCAGAACTTCTTTGGTAAAATAAAAGGCAAAACTTCAAATCTATACTGTATGGATGGAACAACGGTGCAAAACTAGATAGATAAAGTATTCTTGTTATTTAAAGTGACAGGTATGAAGTCTAGCAGAGGTGTACTCAAGCAGTCATGTATAATTTATATCATAATGTACAGAAATTTAGCCTAAAGCGAATGTTTTATGCCCAGAGGGAACTCGTGATGGGAGAGATATTAATGTCAAAGACCCTCCAACGCTCACGTGCACTCGATACCTCCGAGTTGCTAATGATGCAGTCTATGATGGACAATGGGAAGGTCACGGTTGCCGTCGGTAACCCTATCTGCTGGACTTTGAGCGTTCAGACTCTAGTCCATTATGGGTGCCTCGTTTCTCCATCCACTCAGTCACAGTTGAACCTGTCAGGACGAATCTCTCTCACTCACATCCGCAGGTAGCTCGGCTCTGTCGTCGGAAACTGAGAAGTTAATGAGCAGAAATGGGGCCTCTTTGATTTCCACTTTGTCCTCTCAATCCTGGAGCTGCTTCTTGTCTCACTTTTTTTCCTTTTTGTTCGTTTTTTTCTATTTAGTCTGATGTAAAACGCATAGGAGTTTCTTTTTGCAGACAACTTTGAGACTGCAACACTGAAAAGTACAGACAATTTAATTAAGATTATTATTAAAACTACATAGTTATCGATGGATGAAGTTTTTTCCAGCTTTTTCAGGTTAAATTAGTAACGATTGTCTCATTTCTCCTGCTTTAAGATTATATTTTTTTATTTTTTTGCCTTTGCCATTGAAACAGAAACTCCGATTCACTAAACGTCTTCAAAAAACTGCTCAAAACTCACCTTTTCCTCTACACGACTGATTCCTTTTTGTCTTTTTAGTGTTACCTTAGTGTGAAGAATCCAAAAAAGCGCTATATAAAACCAATGAACTTTAGTTTAGGTTCAGAGTGCTTTTTTAAGACCAGCTTTCTAACCAGCCAAAGAATCTATAAGTAAAAGTGTCTCAATCGCCGCTCTGCTCCATCTCTATTTTTTTTCCTTTTTGTTCATTTTTTTCTATTTAGTCTGATGTAAAATGCATCGGAGTTGCTTTTTGCAGACAAGTTTGAGACTGATTTTGCAACACTGAAACAATTTTATTAAGATTATTATAAAAATTACATAGTTATTGATGGATGAAGTTTTTTTTCCTACTTTTTCAGGTTAAATTAGTAATGATTGTCTCATTTGTCCTGCTTTAAGTTTAGATTTATTTATTTTTTGCCTTTGCCATTGAAAAAGAAACTCAGATTCACTAAACGTCTTCAAAAAACTGCTCAAAACTCACCTTTTCCTCTACAGTCCCCACACATGACTGATTCCTTTTACCATTTTAGTCTTTTTAGTCTTTGTGTTACCATGAAAAGCGCTATATAAAACCAATGAACTTTAGTTTAGGTTCAGAGTGCTTTTTTAAGACCAGCTTTCTAACCAGCCAAAGAATCTATAAGTAAAACTGTCTCAATCGCCGCTCTGCTCTATCTCTATTTTAATATAGTAAAAAGTGTGTGGGTAGGTGCTCTTGTTTGATATCACCGGAGCTGACATCACCAGAGTTCGGTTCCGCGGCTTCAAATATCTCCACGGTGAAAAATAGAGAAGAAAGATTTTATATTTTGTTTGTTTACCCCGAAAATCTTGCCAAACCTTGATGTACGCTGATCTAGTGACAGGCCAATTAAAGAAACTCCGGGGTTGTTCCTCACTCAGAGCCCTGTACACATTACAATTTGTTCAGCAACCTTGGACATTCTTCTGTTTGTAAGATTAATGAAGGGTAATTTCCAGGACAAGCACGTAGAAGTGAGGCTTTGAGTGAGATGCATTTGGATGACACGATTCAGAAAGTAGCTTAGCCCAAAAACTCTGCCACATCACTCATCCCTCTGCGGCCTTGGACAAAGCTCTTTTATTGTACTGCTTGATTAAACTGCAATCCCGGCGGGCACATGACATTAGTCTCCTCTGTAGCGCCACTAACACGAAAATATGTGTAAGAGTCACTGTATAAGAAATGCAGCTGAAACGCCACTTTCTCTGTGTAACGGGGGCAGGTTCATAAGGTCTGTGTCATAATAAAGCTTCAGAACATCCCTCACGGCCTCTGGGGGGTCGTCTGGTCCTCGGTCTGGACACAACATGTGATACTGTCACAGCAAAACATACACAAGACACACACAGCAGGGACAGATACTGTGTGTCCCCTGTGGTTTGGTAATGAGTAAAAACTTTAAAATTATTAAAGATACTTCATATCAACTGAGTGTGATTTGTATTTTATGGAACTTACATTTAATAAACAATTGATTCATTTGAGCCTCTGCCCATAAAGCTCTTCTTCTTCTTTTCTTTCTTTCTTTCTTCTTTCTGTCTGTCTGTCTTTCTTCTTTTCTTTTCTTTCTTTCTGTCTTTCTTCTTTTCTTTCTTTCTTTCTGTCTTTCTTTCTGTCTTTCTTCTTTTCTTTCTTTCTTTCTTTCTTTCTTTCTTTTTTCTTCCTTTTTTCTTTCTGTCTATATTTTTTCTTTCTTTCTGTCTGTCTGTCTTTCTTTTCTTTCTTTCTTTCTTTCTTCTTTCCTTCTTTCTTTCTTTCTTTGTCTGTCTTTCTTTCTTTCTGTCTTTCTTCTTTTCTTTCTTCTTTTCTTTCTTTCTTTTCTTTCTGTCTGTCTGTCTTTCTTCCTTTCTTTCTTTCTTCTTTTCTTTCTTTCTTTCTGTCTTTTTTCCTTTCTTTCTTTCTTTCTTCTTTCTTTCTTCTTTTCTTTCTTTCTTTCTTTCCTTCCTTTCTTTCTTTCTTTCTTTCTTTCCTTCCTTTCTTTCTTTCTTTCTTGCTTTCTTCTTTTCTTTCTTTCTTTCTGTCTTTTTTCCTTTCTTTCTTTCTTTCTTTCTTTCTTCTTTTCTTTCTTTCTTTCTCTTTCTTTCTTTCTGTCTGTCTGTCTATCTTTGTTTATTTGTTTATTTTGGACAGCCCTATCACTTCTTTTTCAATACTTACATATTCTTTTCTTTCTTTCTTTCTTTCTTTCTTTCTTCTTTTCCTTCTTTCTTTCTTTCTTTGTCTTTCTTTCTTTCTGTCTTTCTTCTTTTCTTTCTTTTTTTCTTTCTGTATTAACTATTTACTTTAATTATGTGTTATTTGTATATTTTGGACAGCCCTATGAGAAGATGCATCACCTGTTTTTCAATACTTCCCATCCTTCCTGTGAAGTGCACAGCAGAATATAACAGCATCTTACCACTTCAGAGCTCTGTGACAACCCAGTGAAATAAATGCACTGATGTAGGACACGTGTCATGTGATTACCAGTAGATTAGCTGTATTTACTGTGTGTGTAATTAGAGAGTGAAAAGCACCAACATTTCCCCCAGATAACACGAACAAATAATTATTCCAATTACAGGATTATTAATAGCAGCTTAATGTGTAATAATGCTCATATGGGCACGTAGTCATCTGTCCTCTGTGTCCTCTGTACTGCCATTCAAACACTGCCTTATACACACACACACACACACACACACACACACACACCTCTGCTGCTGGTGGGACAAGATACATAACAAACGCTTCCACACTCATTTATAATAAGTCACTTTACAGCCACGCTATTGCAGAGGGGAAATTGAACAAACAACCTGCGTTATCTGTCACCACGCGACCCAGTTCAAGTTCAAGAAGCCGCTGTCAGGTACAATTGACTGCACCGCTGATATATTAGACCTTAATGGTAGCGGAAAAAGGCACCCAGTAACGATTACCTTTGCTGGGCATGTGAAGGTCCCACTGAGGCCAGATTGCAGAGAGGAAACAAATGATTTTCCTGAAGCAGCATCTTCCAGCTCAAAAAGAGACTTGTACCTGAAACAGATACTGGAGCATTAAAGCCCGTGATTTGATAGGATAGATGATGACTTAAAGGGATTTTATTTGGTAAAAGGGGTTTTTATTTGATACAGTATATCCCCTAAGGCTACCCATTGTCAGCACGCTACTTCAAAGACAGGAACAATACCACATCTTCATCGCAATTGGGTTTTATAGTGAAAAGAGTACGGAAAATGTCGAAAGTACAGTTACCCTTTTAAGTACTGTTGCTAAAATCGTACTGAAGTTATAGTAAACCTGAAAAACACTGCTCAAAGTACTATTGTTATAGTCTCATAGAAAACTTGATATTAAAAAAAAGGACACTGGACAAACTGTTCTCCATCATAGACACTCCTACTCACTCCCTGCACCAGACTATTCTCCAACAGGCTCCTGCAGCTCTGCACAAACACTGAGAGATACAGGAGTACATTCATATAGTACTACATACAACTGTACAACAACACCCTTATGTAACAAATAATACAGCTGTGCAACTATGTAACAGATAATGTCCTGTCAATCATAATATCATTGTTGCACTTTGTTTTACTATAACCTTTTTGTAACTGAGATGTTTCCATTTTATTTTGACTTGTGCATACATTTATATAATTGTGCCTTCTTTGACTGTCTCTTGCTGCTTATTTAGAATTTATTATTACCATTTTTTACTCTTTGTTCTTATATTGTGAAGATTGAGCTACTGTGTCCAAATACTTTCTCGTGTGGATCAATAAAGGTTCTCTAAGTCTAAGTCTTTAAAGCTGAATTTATTGGAAACTGCAATCCACGCTGAATTTTTTTTTTTTTTTTCAAAACTGCAATCCATGTATTCTCTGAGTTCTCGCCAATCAGAGCAGGTGATACGGTGTTTTTATGTGTTTCCGATTGCAGATGGAGTAGAGACAGAGGTGAGACAGTTTGCACCGCTCAGTACTGGGAATTTAAATGCAGGTAATTACAATTGCATGGCTAAAATTATATTATACAAGTACATCATTAAAATCTGCAATAGAAGGCTACAATTTACTTTAAATCTATTTTAATGTTACAAGTTTGTCATTCCGTACTGTTTTTTATTTAAAAAGAAAACATTTTATTTGCACAAATGGCTAAAATTGAAAATTTTTGGGGTATTCAAAATAGAAACGTGCAAAGAGCCAGGTCTAAATCCCTTGGTTCGTTTTGTTGTTTGACAAAAAATAGACAGAGGAGATTTTAGATATCTTATTTAGTATTTCAGCAAACTAGATTTGACTGATAATTTGCCAGAAACTTCAAAATAATCTGTAATTTACAAAATGTCTCCCTAAAGATTGCTGTTTTTTTATAAGGCTATACTGTGGAACATTCTCGGCACATCTCCACGTAGACAAGCAGGTGACGGACTCTTCACAAGTTCCACATTGCACCTTTTAAGCTCTTCTCTCGGAGGTATTTTTGTTGGCTTCTGTTGTGATGAAGATCTCGTTAATGCATTTCTTCTCAAACGTGTCGTCAAGGAGATATTTGGGCAAGTCATCTAATTAACACAATAAACTGTCTTAAAGTCCTGGAGGTGCTAATTGAGCCATTTAAAGAAGTGGAGGCATGAGAGTGTCCACACGTCGTGACAAGACAAAAATACTCATAACTCGCAACATGCCAGAGGAGCATCAATAAAAGGCTTTAAAGAAGAAAAAGCGTTGCCTTGTCTCGCTTACAATTCAATAAGCTGTAAAAATGAAAGTTGCAGATTAATGCTAAGAAGCCGGGGCACATGCTAAAGGCATTAGGGTGTGTAAAATGATATCCACTTACATTGTACCACTGTAATGCCGCTATTATTGCCACCATTAGTCTAAATTATTGACTCACAAGGAAACATTTGTGTTGGGCCCAGGCTGAGGGTAGACTTTAATTTATATGTAAATGCACCCACGTCCTGTGTATTATTTGTCAAAACATCACAAATGAGATGTGTGCAATTTGGTTTGCGGTGGTGATTACAACAGAGGCGCGAGAAAGATGGAGGAAAGTTAAAAAGTAAGTTGGTGAGTTTGTGGCTGAGACAGGGTTTCTGTGAAAAGTTAAATGCCCCATATTATGCAAAACTTACTCTTGATTTAAAGCTTTATGTTATGTTATAATGTTGTTGCCTTCTCCAAACAGACCTGGGGTTGTGTTTTGTTTCTTTCACACATGTCTGAGTAAAAAAGTGAGTCTTTTATTATTTGTCTGTCTGAAAAAGCTATGTTTTTACCTTTTACTTTTTGTTAAATCATCCAAAACCCAACTCCTGGTATGATTGTGATGATTAAACAACATTATAGAAAATAGCGTAATATGGGCCCTTTACATAATAATTAAAGCACATAAGCCTGGGGTCCCTTTAGTCCCATTAGCGAAGCATATCAGCTCAACATATAAGATGCCTTCACTGGAAATAAGGGAGTTTATAACCAGTTCAAGTCAGCTTTGATTTCTGTCATCGTGATTTCGCTGTGTTCGCTCTTGTCCAATCATCTCGTACGATCATCTTGTATTGATCTGCTTCAAAATGAACCAATGAAAATTAAAGTTAGGATTACAATACATCTTAAATGTCACTTTTTTGTGAGGCCTTTGTGACATTTGCATGTTTTCCTCCATATATGGGAGTGGGTGGTGCCTTTCTCGAATACTAATTATTACCCAGAATGATTTTAGTTATTTCATATTTCTTAGAACATGAAATACTTCCGAAAAGCTTGTGCATTTCAAATTATTACAGTGCTTACTTCTCATTCATTCTTCTTTATATCAAAGTGCCACTTCACAAAATGAACTGAGCTATTTAAAAGAAAACTGAAGGTTAGTTAAATTAACAGGTTTTGTAAATCTCTGTTCATATTTATTCATCACATCTTATTTTTGCACGCTCCAGTCAAGTTATGATTTCACTATTTCTGTGGAAGTGGTAACTGCACATTTGCACAGCATGACCTTTAATCAACTTGAGATTTTCTCTTTATTTTTAGACACAGACTCAGATACATTTGACATTATCAGAGCAGTAATGACTGAAAACTTTGCAATATGCTCTCTGATATTTACATTTCAGTTATAGACCTATTAGAACATTCATCACATCATCTTATTGTACGCAAACACATGGCAGACATATGTATGAGGATATTTTTTGTAAAGGACGAATACTGGAGCTTTTGGACTTTTCTACCATGTTATAGCACCGCACTATATGAACATCCTCACTGAAATCACACCCAAGACTCAGCCCACAAATGAATATCACCCGTGCTCCCACAGGGACATTTTTATAAATATAGAAAAGCATGTCTCTGAACAATACACTACAACTTCTTAATGATTTGTACTAATTTCATTAGTAAGATGCACCCTGATTGTGGAGGAGGAGCCAGCACAGGGCGCAAGGAGAGCTGGACGAAGCATCAAAAACAAACTGAAATGTTTTATATTCTGTTTTCTGCAAATATGCCATTTTCATAATCTATTGTTATCTAAATCTGTTATGTGTTCTCAATTACTACCCCACAGAAGTGCAATAATCCCTCTAGACTCCTGTGTTGAGCTTTTTACTCTATGAAAAACTATTGGTTATAGAACCTTGTCTAACAAAATTTTGTTCATTTTATAATATTGTTTTGAGCATTACCATACCTGGATGAGTAAAAATTGAACTTGTATCTGTAAAAACTTTTGTTTCTAATATAACAACTTGGGGACTAGTACATAAATTGAATTTTTCAGAATAGAACAAAACCTCAGTTGTGATGCACTACGGATGTTTGAGCCGAGCTTAGCTGAAGTGAATAAGTCATTTTTCTAACACTGCAATATCAATGAGGAATAGTTCTGAAATAAAAGAACATGCAGGCAGGGCAAATCTATTTCTGCAAATCATATATCACCATTTTTGAGTCAAATTCAATCTCATTCATCACACTGTTACAAATGGTCCTATGCTAGCTGTTAAAATAGGTCAGACAATGCTAACATTTCTGAAACACAATGTGGTAGCTGTGGGACTAATGTATGTTCAGCTACTATAACAAATCTAATCAAACATGGCTTATTATGTTTCCTATAAATCTCTATAAATCAACTACTGTGAATGCAATTTACTTAAGCCATCACTGGTTCTCTATTCTGTATTTTTTTCCCCAGCACATCATTTATGTAAAGTCAATTAAAACAAACCAATCCAAGTAATTCAGGGTGTTAAGGGGGAACAAACAAACAAACAAACAAAAAAAAAAAACTTGACTTGACTTATCTTTTTGTGTGTGTCACAGTTAGGTATCATATTCAGACAAGGTGGTTGCAGCGTGTGTTTTCTGGGTTAGACACTTCATACCTAGTCCAGAAATCCATCCAACTCACTGGGCAAGCTGGAGGGTTCATTGTTGAATCCCAGAAATGTTTTTTTTTACTCGTGTTGTGTTATTGTCGAGTGGTTATGATCCCCTTTTTAATTTCTCACACATTCATTCTGACAATAAAAAGACAAGGACAATGTGATACGAAAAATTACGTTTTTATTTAATATTCTAGACATAATTTTGGTTACACAAATAACTACTAACAAATTAACTTCAGTAAATGCAGGATTTAAGCCACCCCTAATTAAAAACACAATAAATCAAAGTTAGTAAACCAAACTAACAAATCAAACCCTACATTTACAATGTGTCAAAGCACCAGTGCCATATAAACAGGAATGTGGTACGAATCAATACTTAAGTGCGTTTCCTAAGGTACATGAGGAGTTAAAGTGCGTTAAAATTCAATATGGTAAAAGTGCTCATGGTAAGGGGGCCTACTGGGGCTAAAGTGACTTGTGCTCACCCTGAGGCCTAACCCTGCATTGCACTACGAACTCGGCCATATATTACACTGGCTTTCAAGACCTTAGTTATAGTCCTAAATCACACTAAGAGTAAAGAACAAAGAATCTAAATAATAAAGAAAAAATATGCTAAAGAATAAAGAGCAAGAATCAAGCAGCAGTGGCCATCTGTTCTACAGGGAACAATACATATTAACTTCAGGTAGAACATTACCGACCACCACCCCAGGTAAACAATGAAAGAACATTTACGGGTAATTTAGAAGAGGAGTTGCACCCTGCATGTGGCTTATAGCAGCGGTTCTCAACCCAAGAAACTGTACTTAATATTGAACTTAAAT
>KN501383.1:2406-16905 GCA_000787155.1 Scartelaos histophorus | reverse complement strand
AAAACACAGTGGAGCACTTCCTTCCTGATTTGTGTGCGTAACCCTTTATTATTACTATTAGGTTTTAAGTTGACAGACACCTTTTGCTTCACAAACCTGCCCAAGAAGCTAAATAATAGAATTTCCCGTAGTCAATTCAACATCTCAACAGGGAAACCTTTGTAAAGCCTGCGCCCTGTGATATCACCCGAGTCTTCATCACAGCTTTGAGTAATGACGCCCAAAGGTGCTCGCATCAAACGCCACTTCCCGTGTCACCCGCGTCCTGTGCTTTTTGCATGATTAGCATTCATTAGCCGTCCCGGCCTGTTACTGCAGCAGTCTGGGCACTCGGGGTCCCCACAGGAGGTGACATTCAAGCTGGCGTCCTGCTTTGATTAAGGATCACATCAGAAAAGTGCTGCCAGCGGAGATTTAGGTTCAAAATGGCGGCGTGTAGTGGAAGAGACGGTGTGATCATCAGGAGATGCAGCGGGAGTTTATTAGAAAAAGCATCGGGACGTTCATTGGGTGTAATTGATAAGAGGGGAAGAGTGGTGGTCCAATGATAAAAGGTTGCTGGTTCAAGTTCTACATTGTTGTCAGTGGTGTTCTTGACGTCTTAGTTGGTGGTGTTTGTTGGTGTTTTTGGTGTTGGTGGTGTTGTTGTTGTAGTTATTTTTGTAGTGTCGTTAGGCAAGACACTTCACCCATATTGTCTGTGAATGTTTGAACAAAAATCTGCTTAGATGTTGGCTTTTTTTTTAAATGTTTTACAAAAAAAGCTAAAGGTAGGCATATTTATCTCCGCCAAGGAGATTATGCGATCGAGTCAGTTTATTTATCTATTTATTTGTCTGTGGACAGGATTTCTTGGAAAGTACTGGATGGATCTTAATGATTTTTTTTTTTTTACCAGAGGTAGATTTTGGCCCAAGGACGACTCCATTAAATTTTGGTGATGATCCAAATCCGGACCTGGAATCTGGATCTACAATCTTAGTGAGATTTCTCAGAAACTACTGGCCGGATCTTCATGAAATTGTCACCAGAGGTAGATGTTGGTGCAGGGATGACTCTGGTGATGATCTGGATCCAGATCTGGATTCTGTGTCCACGTCATCCCTTGGTGGAGATCAGAAATCTCGGATTGCTCTTGTTTTATTTGAAGCTCTATTACACAAGTTGAACTTTAACACAATCTGAGTAGAAAGAACTGACTTAGCTTCAACTACAACAGGTGAGTGAATAAGATTACACTGACTTTTGGTTGAAAAACAAAACAGTTTTTAGAGAATCTTAAACCGTTTGCAGTGTTTGCTAATGTGCAGTGTGTCATCATGGTTGGGGTGACCAGATTTTCAAAATAAAAAACTGGGACACTCTGGGTTTGTGGCGGTGGTGAAACAAATACGTAATTAAGGAAAACTGTTCTGTACTCGGCCCATTCATGACGAACATCTGAGTCACTAGAGTCACATTTTCTTTGTTTTGGTGATTTTTAAGTATGGTTTTCTGTATTTTACTTAATCACATAACTATTTATGCTTCTCTTTACTGCTGGCAGATTGGTCAAAAATGGGGACATCTGGGACATTTCTTGGATAAAACTGGGACAAATCACTGGTTTTGGATAAATCTACTGGGACAGGGGTAAACAGGGACATCTGGTCGTTTTAACCATGATAATTCTTACATGTATTGCTAATGGTAGGATTTTTAGAACACCCCTACATATCATTGCAAAGTAGGTACAATTTTGGAATCCTAAACTAAGTAAAAGTACAATAAGTTCTAAGTTTTAAGTCAGACATGTCCAAAGTCCGGCCCGGGGGCCAAATGCGGCCCGTGGTCAAATTTCATCGGGCCCGCAGTCTCGGTCATAAAATCAATCACGTCTGGCTGCACGTAGACGTAATACACTGGGCAGCAGCACTGTTACCTGCAAATGTGTAAAATGTGTGACTTTTTACCCCCAATTTTCTAAAATTTCTAATAATCAAATCAACATTTATAGTTACAAATATGTCATATTTAAAATGAGCCCTGCACTTGTTGATATGACTGTTACTTGCTCATTTCTCTGTTATTTTATTTAAAATTTCTGTGAATATTGAATGTAATTTGCAAGAGTACAATTACTTCTGTTTAACTGTTTAAGTTTAAGTGTTAAAAAAGTGAAGTTAAGTGAATATTCAATTGCATATGATATGCATGTTTCAAATGAACCAAAAGACAAGCTTAAGATTGCTGAAATTAAAATAAAAAAAGCAAATGTGAAACACAGAATGGCTGAAATGTGTTTAAATATATTGTTGTTCTATGTAAAGAACGTCAGCCAAGGTCGGCCCCCCGACACTTTTAACACACCAAATCTGGCCCCTTTGCAAAAAGTTTGGACCCCCCTGTTTTAAGTTCTAGCTCAATAAAGCGACTGAACTTTGGTATTCAAATGAGCTTTGATTAAATAAAAATACAGCAGTCATCTTTCTGTCCGTGCATTTGATTTTCAACCATCATATCACAGCTTTGCAAATTTCCACCAATAAAACCCCATTCAATCTGCCCTGAAGCTCCACTGTCCACCGCGAGATACTGTAGCTCCGCACCGCAGACACTTACTCCTGTTCTTTGCCAATAAAATAAACTCGGAGGATTTTTTACAGTTGTCATTTCCGATACATCACAGCCGAGCCGTTCTCCGGGCCATTTGAACACACGCGTTTTACAAACATTCCAGATCAGTGACCCATTTTACTCCCAAAGAAAAAGAAGAGAACCCTGGCGCATCAGCAAAAGTGGCCACGAGCTTTACAGTCCAGCTGGAGACTTATAACCTTAATATGCACCGCTGAGTCATGTGTTAAGAAGAGCGAATTTGCACGGCTATACAATTTCCCAAGTAGGTCTATTACAGCGGCGTTAGCGAGAGAGAAAGAAAAGCGACGGATAAATAAAAGGGGGACCAGATTTTCAAAACTCAAAACTGGGACACGCCCGGATTGAGACGCTCGGCATAAATAAAATTGTGAAAAGAGCGTGTAAGATTGTGCGTTCTCGTCATAATCTGAGGTATTTTGGCGAAACAAATGACAAATTATGCTCCTATTTACTGTTGGCGGAGATCAGATCTGTGAAAAATTGTGATAGTCCTGGTTTAGACCTGATGTAGTCTTGGTTAAGTCTTAGTTTAGTCCTGGTTTAGATCAAATTGGTCAAAAAAAGGGATATTTCTTGCATAAAACTGGAATAAATCACTTGTTTTGTATAAATCTGCTTGGATAAGGTCAGTCTAATAAATAAGCACAAGGTTGGAGGTTCAAATCCCACTCTCCTAGGTTATATACAGTTGTTATTGTTGTGTCCATAGGCAAGACACTCGGTTCTCTCCCTGCCCTTAATGTAGGTTTTTAGGTAAATAAAAACACCATATAATAGTATAGAAATGATTATTGCCACTACAACAACTAAGTGTGTACTACTTTTGCTGCTACTACTACTACAACTACTTCTAATACTACTAGAACGACTTTTAATACTACTACAACTACCACTTCCAGTACTACCGCTATATCTAATACTACAACAACTACTACTTGTAATGCTAAAGCTACGTCTAATACAACTACTACAACTATTACAATAACTACACTATTTATACTACAACAGCAACTACTTCCAATACAACAACTACTTCTAATACTACAACAGCTACTACTTCCAATACTACTACTTCTAATACTACAACAGCTGCTACATCCAATATTACTACGACTACTACTTCCAACTACTTTTAATACTACTACTACAACTGTTACTACAACTACTTATACTACAACTACTACTTCCAATACTGCAACTACTTCAAATACTACTACACCTACATATAATATTACTACTACAACTCATAAAAAATTACTACTTAACTACTTCTATGCTACTAAAACTACTACTTCCAATACTATCACTATTTTTAGTACCTTAACAACTACTTGCAATACTACTAGTACTAATACTTGCAATACTACCACTACTTTTGCTAATACTACAAATACAACTACTTCTAATACTACAACAGCTACTACATCCAATATTACTACGACTACTACTTCCAATACTACAACTACTTTTAATACTACTACTACAACTGTTACTACAACTACTTATACTACAACAGCTACTACATCCAATACTGCAACTACTTCAAATACTATTACAACTACTTATAATATTAGTACTACAACTAACAAAAATACTGCTACTTAACTACTTCTAAACTAAAAACTACTACTTCCAATACTATCACTATTTTTAGTACTACAACTACTTGCAATACTACAACTACTTGCAATAGTACTAGTACTAATACTTGCAATACTACCACTACTTTTGCTACTACTACAAATACTACAACTACTTCTAATACTACAACAGCTACAACATCCAATATTACGACTACTACTTTTAATACTACTACTACAACTGTTACTACAACTACTTATACTACAACGGGTACTACTTCCAATACTACAACTACTACTACTACAACTCAAATACTACTACAACTACTTATAATATTACTACTACAACTAATAAACATACTACTACTTAACTACTACTTCCAATACTATTTTTAGTACTACAACAACTACTTGCAATACTACTAGTACTAATACTTGCAATACTACCACTTCTTTTGCTACTACTACAAATACAACTGCTTCTAATACTACAGCTACAATTTTACTTCTGCATTACTTTATTTTGCTTTATCTTTTGACCAAACTTTACTCATCACTCTTGTCAGCTTCGATTCCACTGTTTCTATAGCTGACAGACATAACCAGCTCCTTATGAAACCGCACACCCACATCTCTAAACCAAAGTCCAAACGTAGATCAGACTCGCTGACACTGCCTTCAGAGCAGCTCATAACATTTACCCCTGCAGACTGTAGCCTCGCCAAACTGACAACCAAACCCAGAGAGAAAAGCGAGCTGGCGGTGATGGAGCAGTATTCGATAAAACGTGTGTGTCCGTGCGAGTGAAACAAGCTCCAGTGTGAGGCCTGATGCCTTTCACCACACACACATTGATTAGCGTTCATCTCCGTGTGAGGGAACAAACAGCACAGCACAGTGTACACATCCATCTGCATGTACTACTACTACTACTACTACTACTACTACTACTACTACTGCTACTACTACTGCTACTACTGCTACTACTACTGCTACTACTACTGCTACTACTACTACTACTACTACTACTACTACTACTACTACTACTACTACTACTACTACATATACACATCCATCTGCATGTACTACTACTACTACTACTACTACTACATACCCACATCCATCTGCATGTACTACTACTACTACTACTACTACATACACACATCCATCTGCATGTACTACTACTACTACTACTACTACATACACACATCCATCTGCATGTACTACTACTACTACTACTACTACATACACACATCCATCTGCATGTACTACTACTACTACTACTACTACATACACACATCCATCTGCATGTACTACTACTACTACTACTACTACATACACACATCCATCTGCATGTACTACTACTACTACTACTACTACATACACACATCCATCTGCATGTACTACTACTACTACTACTACTACATACACACATCCATCTGCATGTACTACTACTACTACTACTACTACATACACACATCCATCTGCATGTACTACTACTACTACTACTACTACATACACACATCCATCTGCATGTACTACTACTACTACTACTACTACTACATACCCACATCCATCTGCATGTACTACTACTACTACTACTACTACTACTACTACTACTACATACCCACATCCATCTGCATGTAACACAATGGCCTAATGAATAAAACACTGAGAGAAAGCTAGTACTACTACTACTACTACTACTACTACTACTACCACTTACTACCACTAATAGACCCCACTATTAATAATACTAGAACCTACTGCTGCCACAACAACTACTACTACTAATGCTACTCCTACTACACATACTACTACTACTACCACTAATGCTGTTACTACACGTACTACTAATACTACTACTCCTTGCAAATGCTATTACTACTTCTGCACATACTACTACTAATACTACTATTACTACCACTGATATTATAGTGCAAAGAGGGAAGAGAATAAAACATTTTTTAAAATGTGCAGAAAATAAAAATGTGCAGAAATCCTTGCAGATGGTGAGCTATGAAGACGTCGCTAAGAAGTCTTTAATCAGGCCCCCCACACTCACAGCGTGGTAGCTAGCCCATTAGCACCTGCGCTAACGCCGTAATGACTGTGAAAACGGATGCTAGCAGGAGTTCACACCCGGAAATGTGCAACAGAAAAACACACACATTCAAAAATATGGTCCTGAAGTGCTATAATTGGAAATATAAAGTAGAAAAGGAAGATTTTTTCAGTGTTTCAGCAATGGTGCAGTGGTGCAGTTCAAACCTCACCCAAAAGACTTACCTATATTAAGCAAAGTTGACTCTTAATGAGCTTTAAGCCATGTTATAATGTTGTTTTCTGCGTAATGTCAACTCTTTAATATCAAGCTTCAATAGAAAATCCCTGTTAGTGTTAAAAAGTGTGTTCAAAAGGTCAGCCTACAGATGGCGCACTTGTCAGCACAGAAAAATGTACGTGTGAAGATCTAAAGCTGGTCATCCAGATTTATCAGCTACTGACGTTCTATAGAATGCAGGGTATTAACCTAATCCGTCAGAACGTACAATTCTTGCTATGTTTTGGCGATTAAATCCTAATCTCAACCATTTTTTAATTACCGTTGTGTTTCTGTGCAAGACAGTTGATCTCTTACTATGAAAACCAACTGGGGTAAGTGTGAGTACTTCAAAATGTAGTAGTAGTAGTAGTACAGTTTCCTTTTCACTTTCCTAATCTATTATTTCCATCCCGATTATTCACAGTGATTAGTTTAAAGTGTTTTTCCCAACTTTGTAAGGAATTTTGTCATTACGCTAATGCTAATAATTGCTAGCATGCTAACAGTGAGAAAGCATTACTTCCTAGTTTGTGGACGATAGAACCTCTATAATTAAATACAATCCTTATTTTGACCGTAAGAGCAACTTTTACAATATAAGTCCAAAAAATCGGGTACAACCATAGCTTATATATAAATTGACATAGCTAGCGTGCTATCTGTTGGGTTCCAAATAGGAAGTGAGCATGGGGGCACTTCCGGCTCCATCGCCTGGCTCTAGTTAGCTTTACATTGAAAAATTGTCGCCGCCTCGTCAGTTTGGTCTTAAAATATTCGTATGAACCTGTTCTACGTGATCCTAGTGTTTTTATTTCGCAAGCTTCATTTGGATTTTGGAAATTTGCAGGATTCCGTGAGCAGCTACGTACTCGTGTTGCTATCGCGCGGCAACGTGAAATGAGACTGACCTTACTGTATTTCAGATGAGGATATTTCATCTGTTTAAATTAAATCAAACCCAGGGGACTCCACTGAACGCTCGCTGTTTTGTTTATCGCTTTCCATCTCCTTCCATCCTCCATCCTTTTTCAAGTCCGTTTCATCTCCCCCTCCCGGTCGCGCTCATCAAACATGGCCACCCATCATTAGCCCGGTATCTCCTCTCGACTCCCCCGCCTTTCCCCAAACCCTCCGTGGCGGTCGGTTTGATTTGATTTAGGTACTCGCGTCGGAACTGTTCTCGACATTCATTACTGGTACATTCAATTAGCGCAATGTTGGAGGAACCCGGCGTAATTAATGGTGTGATTATTTTGCGGTAGGATCGTGGGTGTATTAATTTCCTGTCGCCATAGTGATTAACAAGAAGAACAGCGCCGTCCGGGTTGTCCGTGCTTAGCGCAACGAAATTGATGCGCGGAATGTGAGGGAGTTCAACAGGTGAAGATGCGCCGTTGTTTTTTTGTTTTGTATCTAATTTATTTTGCACGACATAAAAATCAAATAATTCTTTTCATAATGATTTGGTTGCTGCAGCGTGATCGAACGGCTGTAAAAATGTCCTTATGGGAGGTTTGTAAAGTGATAAATGATAGAATTTCATCAGCCACGCAAAACTTTTAAAGGTTTCAACAAGCATAACTCTTATAATACATTTAACAAAGTATTTTTATAGACGTACAATCGTAGAAACTGCTCAGGGATATGTAACGGTTCCATAATAAACGATCTTCTGGCGACTTTTTCTTAGTTTTAACCATGTTATAGCCGTTTCCTTCTCATTTGTCCTCTCAAAGTCGTATTTAGATTGATTCGTGTAGGTTTGAATAATCCTTAATCTCTTATTTTCAAGATGTCGTTTTGCCGATTAACTCGTTTTCATCACCACCGTCGTACGCCCACTGCTTTGTCCTCGTTTCTTTTCCAGTTTGATCCTCTTAATCAGTGATATGCATAGGATTCGGCAGCACAGTACAGTAATTTTGAGAAGAATAAAAAGCTGACTTGACATTTTAGATTAATATTGCGAAAATGTGGAAACCATAACATAATGATCAATGGATGTCATAGATTATACATAAATATCAGATAAAAGCACATTAAACTAAAATGAAAAAATTCAAAATTAACTATTTTTTGCTAAATATAATACAATAAAAAAATAAAAAATCAAAGATTGAAAAAAAAAAAAAAAACAAGAAGAAAAAATAAATAAAAAATAATAATAATAAATAAAGGAAACTAGACAAACCCCATTCAGTGCCTGGTACAATCTTCTATAATGAAACCTTAGATGAGCACCCATTTAATACAATCTTCTCTAAAGTACAACTCATTGATGGATTTCAAATTGTTGTTATGATGAAAGTCTAAAAATAAAAGCTAATATCTGCAGCTGTATTCAAGTTAAAAAGACAAAATCGACAAACTAGGAACAACGGCGAACAAAAAACGCCCCCGTCTGTTACAACTTTAGTTAGAAATGCATAGAAATCTCACATTGTCAAGGTAGACTATGCAAATTTTAACAGGATTTGCGACGGTATCAAGATTAAAAAGCAAGATAAAACCGGCGAAGCAAAAAAAAAAGCACAATAACCTGCGCTAAGTACGTACAACTGCTCCTATTGTTTTGCTCCAGTAATTCTTGCACTAAAGAGTCTGTGACATGAAACGCTTAAGCCTCGCGCATAATCTGCTCAAACATGCCATTGATTTTAGTCATTAGCGTTAGCATGCCCCGATCTAATGGCTAACGCTATAATCTACCAGCTTTATATTTTCCTCCTTCCGCCTCGTGTTACAACTTACGACGCTATTAAGCTATCATTACCACATTTATGGACCCACCCACACGACTCAACGGACTTTATCTTCTTGCCGGCTCCAAATAAGCGTGTAGCCTAGCAAACATCTAAATCAAATCAATAACAAGGCCCGTCGGCGCGCGAGGTCGAGGAGATTAGCATGTTGGTACAGCTCATTTACGGCGTAGTTTCCGCGCTAATCCCAAGAGCAAACATTTAAAGTTCACGGAGCAGAGAAAGGGGGAGTTTTATGGTGGTCGTTGATAGTTACGCCCGGGACCGAGAGCTTTACGGCGGTTGAACTTTATTGGATTGGGCGACTCAAGACTGTGAAGGCCACGGTGTTAAGTGTGAAGGAATTAGACACAGTGGCGATATGATCCTTGGAACGTAATGTCAGGTTTTATTAGGGTGTTTTAGAATGAAAATTTGCTGGTCTAGTTGGATTTTGTAGTTATATGCACTGACGTGTCTTAAAATATATCGCGCGAAATTGACTCCCGTGAGAGTTAACTTAGGGCTAACTATGGACCTTAGAGATGCTAAAGGGTTTTTACACCATATGTGGCAGCAAAAGTGGCAGAAAACCTTCCAGATGAAATACTTAAGAAAGAAAGAACAATTTAATTACGAGGTTAAGAACAAGTTTTTTTTTGTTGCGTTCACCTGGCGCCCCCTGGAGGCTCCTGTGATGCTTCAGGACTCAGAAAAAGGACAATTTTGGCGTTTCCTCTCCTTGAACTGCCCTGATTTGTGTTGTTTCTGCAGAAAAACTTCAACTTTGATTGGGATCAATAAAGTATTTCTCCTTCTTGATTTCTTTCTCTTTTCAAAAACATACCTAGAGTTGGGTTTTGTTAGATAATCTATTTAATTTAGCCTTTAATTGAATCTGGTACTTGTTTAAAACTATTATCACTGTTATATCTGTTTTACATTAATCATTACTATTATTTTACTCAGTCACGAGCTAGTTTTAGGTCTCCATTCTTTCTTTATTTTTACTATAACCTTTAGAAGCCTGTTTTGTTTTTAATGTTTCTGTCTAAACTGCTGTATATATAGATGAAACAACGGGTTTTAAACAACAAGGTTTTAAAATGAGAAGCTCCTTTTAGCTTTAGTTCAGTAGAGACGAAATTGGCTGAA
This sequence comes from Scartelaos histophorus, assembly GCA_000787155.1. Taxonomy (NCBI): domain Eukaryota; kingdom Metazoa; phylum Chordata; class Actinopteri; order Gobiiformes; family Gobiidae; genus Scartelaos; species Scartelaos histophorus. Next base: position 6,463 of record KN501383.1, on the reverse strand, counting down.
ATTATCCAAATGATTCTAGTGATTTCAGTTCGAGAGAAGAAATCTATAAGGCCTAAATATGCAGGATTTTGTGTGAATGAAAGAAAACTCCAGGTATGTTTGTGATAAGGTATAACATAAATCAGAAAATCGTGTAATATGGGCTCTTTAAGCAGCGTGTGAGTGAGTTAATCCAGCTCAGACATAATGGGAACAAACAGTTATTGATTAGCATTTGACCTCGTTGCATTATAATAGGTCTGTAGTCTTAGAAACCAAAAAAAAAAGAAGTAACTATTAGCTAAGGCAGAGCTGGGAATCGGTTTTGCAGTATTTCCCTAGACAGATTGTCGTTATTCAAGAGTGTTTTGAGTAATTACATTTCTCCCAATGCGTCTACGCGAGTCACACTGAACGATCTGACAACACAAAAGTCTGACAAGACAAAAAGACGAAAAAATAAGACGGAGTAATTCAATCTGGCGAGTTTAAAAGATAATTACAACTTTCTTGCGGCGCTAAAACACACGAAAAACAACTTCTGTGACAAATATTTGATAACTTTGCATACTCTAAATCGCCACATTTGCTTGTTTGCTACTACACTGCGTATATGGGGTTTGAATAGTATTGTGTAGATACTGTACTATGTGACATCACTCAGAACTGCACAATTAAAGCTTGAAATTTGGTAATGGGGGGAGCTTAGATGTTGGATTTGTGGACCCCGTAGATCAGTATATTGCAAAAAAATTACGTTTTTTTTTTCCTTTGTGATTTCTCTTATTATCAGTATGATTTTTGTCTATGTGGTTGGGTAAAATTTGTCTTTCCCCCATGCAGATGTATTGTTACCATGTCAGGTGAAACAGTTTAAAAAGGTCGGACTGCACAATTAAAGCTTAGTTCTGTTTGAAATTTGGTAATGGGGGGAGCTTAGATGTTGGATTTGTGGACCCCGTAGATCAGTATATTGCAAAAAAAAAAATTGTATGAAGGTTCCATAATGACAACTTGGAATGTCAAAATGTTAGCCTCCGTATATGGGGTTTGAATAGTATTGTGTATATGCTGTACTATGTGACATCACTCAGGACTGCACAATTAAAGCTTAGTTCTGTTTGAAATTTGGTAATGGGGGGAGCTTAGATGTTGGATTTGTGGACCCCGTAGATCAGAATATTGCAAAAAAATTACGTTTTTTTTTTCCTTTGTGATTTCTCTTATTATCAGTATGATTTTTGTCTATGTGGTTGAGTAAAATTTCTCTTCCCCATGCAGATGTATTGTTACCATGTCAGGTGAAACAGTTTAAAAAGGTCCATATTATGCTCTTTTCTTATTATAATCATCAAAAAACATCTGTCCGTCCATTTTCTTCAGCTTTATCTGGAGCCTAATTGCAAACCAAGGCTGTTTTCACCAGTTCTTCATGGGTTTCTTTGATTATTAGACTTATTTAAGGTATTTAACTTGATGTTTCATGGCATTTCTTGTCTTCTAACTGATATATTATTTCTTCTCTTATTCCATTCTCCCTCATCTCATTTATTATTATAAGCAAAACAAATGGCCGACTGTATGATCACTTCACTAATTAATTATTATGACGATGACGAGCCTGATGACTTTTTTTTTGAAGGTTCATGTATGGAGTATGAAGGTTCCATAATGACAACTTGGAATAATTTGGCCAAAAAGTTATCCTCCTTATCACCCAAAGAAACAAATCACAATTTCAGGTAAATTTCAGATGAAGAACGGGTCACTAAACCACAAATGTTCATCTCAACACCCTTTAGTTGGTTTTCTGGTGACAAAAGCCCATCTGTGGTCAGTGGTCTGGAGAAGCGAAGGGTCCGGGGGCGATCCTGACTCACCCGTCCCACTGTCAGCTCCGTTTTGTGGGGGACCTTGGGAGGAGCGAGGGCACTGGCGCTTTTGGCTCCAGCCTGACACCGGCCATTACAAAACAGCTGTCCACAAACAACCATCAGAGGACATGGCACGGCACGAGGGCGGTGCATTCAGGGCCCCTGGGACAAAACTGGACACGAGGCGACAAAGGGGAATAATTGGGGGATGGTTGGAGTTAGGGATGTCACAGATTTTGGTGAGAGAATAACATTTTTAACACTGGTACAATTCAATAGACATACAATTTAATATAATAAATGAATTTTATTAACTGCAGCCAACACATTTTTTCAGATCTTAGATATAAGTTGCATTCTAGTTCTTTTCTCTAGTAGATAAATGAGGAGAAATTGTAAAAGGGAGGCCACAAATTAAATCTCGAAAACGATACAATGTTATTAGAATATGATATTATATATTGAAGCTTGCATTAGGGTTTAGCTTCCAAAAGATGATTTAGGAAGAAATTTGGAAGAAAAATAAGATGTTTAAGAGGTTGCTCAAGCTGCATGAAGTGTCTTGTAAACTGACGAATTTTGTGTTTTCAAGAGACTTTTTATGGATTTTCTAAGCAACTTTCTAAGTATTTTTTTATGCAGTTTTAAGTTTGGGTTTGCAGAATGACAAAAGACAAATTATTTGAATACTTCCAATTTATTTGGTTCGCTATGCTATAGGATAGGGCAATTTTTGACCTCTAAATATTAATTAATTAGCATAAAATTGGACTCCATATATTTTGGCCAGATATGGAACCAAATGCAGTTTTCTAATTTTGAGAATCTAAAAAAAAATATAAAATATAGCATACTCTAAACTGTACATTCTAATCATGCCCAAAAATGTTTTCGGAAAAATGGAAATAAAATAACCACATTTTTGGGGGATACTGTTTTTGTTAGTTAAAGAAAAAAAATCTGACACTTTCACAAAAAAAATAAAAATAATTATAAATAAAATAAAATAAAATAAAATAATAATAATAGTTGTATATTTTGTATATTGTGTTAATTAAAAACAATTATTTAACTGAATTTATTCAAAAACAGGCACTCAAAGCGGCAAATGTGGCCCAGTTCCTCGATTACCATCAATATATTGTTGTACAGGTTGCAACTAGAGAGTTAATATGTGGCAACAGGAAGGGCATCAGGTGTAAAACTTTGCCATATCACATTTGTACTACATTAACAGTTCATTTATATGGGCTAGTTTATGTTGTGCTTGGCCAGAAAATATGGATTCAAACAGAACAGCACATTTTGAAGAAGTGAAATGGACTCATCTATATCAGAACATGAAAGTGAATGTTTTGTTGCTAGTAATAATAATTTTAATTTTTACAGACAACGTGCCAAACCTAAAGTAGCATCCGACTCGTCTCTCAGCGCATCTCAGTGACGCATGTGTTTTCTAACAGCTAAACCAGTCTGATCCAATTGGCCGCTCTCCAGACGCCTTAAATTACACACCGACATTGATTTCCACTTTACGGCCTTTCACAACAGACACTAGCTCCCATTTTTGCCCCGCTAAACGTGTAAATAAAACAAAAAAAGTGGCCAAACCCGGGGGTAATCGCGCGCGCTACGAGCTAGCGTAAATCACGATCTCGCAGAAATTCATTCACGGGAAAACGCGAAGAGGAGGGCGGTTGTTTTGGCGATTAAAGCTACTACGAGATCTGATCTGCGGCGTATGGAAAGAGAGTGGAGGGAGGAATAAGAAGGTGATAAAGCTAACGTTATGTCGCGTTAGCATGAGCGAGAGCGATGTGGTGGTTTGGTTATAAAGGGCCCCCGAGATCCAATGAGTTTGTTATTGGGGTAAATCTGAGGTCGACTTTTGCTATACGGTAATATTGAGATAAATAGATCTGTATGGAAATGCTCCCAATTGCGTAACGTCGTAGAGCTGGGAAACTGGAGCAGCTAAAAATAGAACAAAATTTCGCTGCCTGAGACTAAAATGGAGGTTTCCTGCAACAACTTTAACAGAAATATTGTAAATTTTGCACAATTTTAGTTTCAGATTAAACCCCAATAGTGATGTAATGAGTGAACGCCAAGAAAGTGATGATTTTTTTGGTTTAATTATTTTTTTCTTTCTTTTTTTTTTTTTTTCTTTAAATCATGTAGAATTTGTTAATTTGCTATAATTC
>KN501382.1:18275-42818 GCA_000787155.1 Scartelaos histophorus | reverse complement strand
AAATCTATTATTATTTAAATATGTGTTATTTAAAATTTTGAGTCTTTCCTTTTTACATACACCTGTGGAGTGAAATCCACTAGTATAGTCTATTATTTTTTATTATTTCTTTATATTACATTTGAGTGACACTATACTTCACACCTCTAGAAATTTATTAGGAATTTACTTGCAAGTTCAAGGCCCAGTCCAATGATCAACAGAGATAACTAATCATTGTAAAATACTGTTTTGCTGTATTTTACAATGCACTGAATCTGAAGGTCACCTTTTTGTTGGTGGTCACCATCACAGGGGTGTCATTGTGGTAGTTTTTTATCCCACTGTCCGCTCCATTTTTAAGCAGCAGTCTCACTGTGTCCACCTGCCCACGGCCACAGGCACAATGTAAGGCCGTGTTCCTGCTGTACGACTGGCTGTTCACATCACATCCACTCTGCAAACACAGGACACACTGAATCAAGTCTATGTGAGGATGCAGGAGAAGCAAATGAAGAAAATTAAAGATAGATACTGCTGGGAAGACTGTTGTTCTACACTTAAATTTTTTACAGCAAAGGGTTACAATTAACTTAGTTAACGTAGTTCAAAGAGTCTTAACTCTAGCCACAAGAGGTCAGTATAGGAAAAGATAATGTGTTAGGGATTGTTTTAGGGCCAGTGGACTGTTGCCTCTATGCTGAGATTCAAATTCAAAATTTTATTGTGATAGAACAATGAAGAATTGAGAAACTAATCACGGATCTAATGCACTTTCAGACAGCATTATTTTGAAATGATGTCTTTAGATAACCTGGAATTTAAATGTAAACTATTTAAAACAAACCAAGTACAAATTACCTCAATAAGGAAGTGAACCATGCTCATATTATTGCTCTCTACTGCATGCATCAGAGGGCTCTGGCCACTTTTATTATCCTAATGCAAAGAAAATACAAACATGTCAATAGTCAGTTTAATGTAAAGAAAATACAATCAAGTTAATGGCAATGGTCATAATTTCATCATTACATTTTGTCAGCAAAAGGGACTGACCATAGCATTAATATCAGCTCCGGCGTTTAACAGCATTCTGGCCAAATCTGTGTGACCGTGCAGCACTGCCAGGTGAAGAGGGCTCAGACCTAAAGGGAGGATGGCACAAACATGTAGTTAAAAACTATTAATCTACACAGGTTTAGACTTAGTCAAGTTGCCTTGTTGTATACTATTATCTCAGTCTATGTGCTATGATATAAAAGAAGCAGTACAATAGTGATTAGAGCAAAAGGGCTGTAATCCTTAAGTCGTATAACTGGCCAAGGGTGGCTTGATGGGTTGACCAAAATATTTGACCAAGAGAAGCCATGGAGGGAGTTAGCTGTTAGTTAGTTAGAGTTTTTGGAGTGACTGGGCAGTTATACATGTATTTGAACTAAATTTGTATAACTACAGCCCTGGCAATTGCCCTGTGTCCTGATTCATCAATGACAGAGTACACTGAAAGAAGACCACAGAGGAAGGAAATGTCCTCCACTCACCCACACAAAACAACCGCTCAGTACCAAACCTGAGCACTTCTCATTTCTGTCACTGCTGTGTAATGTTAAAAAAAAAAAAAAGTGATGGTATAAGGTAAGTACAGAACATATGGAGCTGTACCTTCATAGTTTCGCATCTCCAGACAGGCGGAGGTCAAGTGGAGGGACAGGAGCAGAGAGAGACAGTCTTGCTGGTTGTATTCACAGCACAGGTGAAGCGCAGTCTGGCCATTCCTGTCCAGAGCTGCTGGATCTGCTCTTGCTTTGAGTAGAGCGTCCACCATTTTGGGCTGCTGCGTGATGACTGCCAGATGAAGAGGTGTCTAAAAATGAACAATAAAGAAAAAAAAAAATCTTTAACATATACCAACCACATACCTATAAATGAAAAAGATGCGTCATTTTGAAGGTGAAGACATTTGTTGACACTACATTTTTAACACCCTTAATGAAGGACGAAAGAAGCAACAAAGATTTAATGAATAAATAGTAGTTTATAAAGACTGATTCATTAGTTATTTATATCCTAACCAAATCTCCTAACCCTAACCTTTAAATTAAGTGGTTACTAAGCCTAAATTGTTCTACTATGAACTATCGGGTTAAGGGCAATTTAGGTGTAGTACTTATGAAGTGGTACTGCATATTCTATTGTACTTGTAGGTGAAATATGTCTATTACATTTCACCCATATTTCTTCAATACTCCTGGGACAAAATGCTAAAAAGTGGAATATGTTTGGTACACATCTGTTTTCAAGTCAAAACAAAATAAGTTGATTTATCAAAGAACTTCAATAGCAGACGGAGCACCAGCACAAACAGGGACAGGGTTTAATGTCAAGGAACAACCACAATAAGTTGTAAAGCTGCCATCTCTAAGTTTATCTGACGTGAAACCTTTTCCCTGCACTCCCCTCACCTTTGGTAAGGGTCACCTGTTCTCTGGTCTTCTTCTGTCAGGCCTAAGATCTCACACTATCAGACAGCAGTAGTGTAGACACCATCTAGTGGTGATGTATGAGAATACAACAGCTACAAAGCAAATGCTAGCTTTAAAGTCTACATCGTATTATTTTGTTTCAGATGATGCCAATATTCAATATATATGTATATATGTATTGTAATATGTAATATGTATTGCTGTTGTGGGCAATATTTGCAGATGTCGGATTTAGTATTTTGATAAATGTTGAAATCTTTTTTTTAATCCTAAAATGAAGGAAATACATTAACATTTTGAAAAGCATTCTAAGCTTTATTTGTGTTGTTTTTGTTTTAGTAAACCAGTTTCAAGTACATTTAAATAAACTTGTACATAAAGAATATGTGGACATATATTCACATTTGGGAATGTATATAATGTTTTATTTTAAAAGAAATATAGTGGATACATATGATAACAGAGGGACAAAATATCTAAAATAAAAACACTGCATCTTAATTTTGCATAGTTTATTTATTTATTTATTTTTAAGGGGGGGTTGTGCTTAAACCTCCATTGGCTACAACTTGTTTCATTGCAAAGTAAGAAGCAAAACAATGGTAAACGTTTTATGGATATAATGGCCTATCATTGTCCACAAATCTTATCACGACTAAAAGTGCACTCCAAACAGTCCTTGAAACCTTTGCACTGTCCAATCTCTCTGCAAACACAAAACTAGTGCGATCCAGCTCCTTTAATTAAATATGACTGATTCAAATTGAGGTCAGATCCAGCGGTCTGAGTGTACAGGAAAGGCAGGAAAGACAAAAATTACGCACATCAGTTTATTTAGTCATTTGAAGTGAGAACTGTGGCAATCAAGGATGTTCCTCTGGGTGACTCAGCAAGTATCACAAAGCGCAAAATGCAGTATGTCAACAGAGGATGGGCAGGTCATAGAGAACAACTTGGAATTTTTAGCAAGCCTATTATCAGGAATAGTTCATCCGGGTTTCACTTTTGCTTTATGTCTTTTGTTTGCTTCCTTAGTTGTTCCAGTAAAGGATAATGAGAGATAAGCACAATGAGAACAAAATGGAATTCCTTGTATGTGCTAATGTGAGTGTTTTTAGTGTTTTCCCCCTAAGCTATAGTTTCCCTGAATCCTCTGACTCACACCCAATAGCAGATATAAAAATACATAACCAAATAAAGACAAGCATACACAATCTGGTAAGCAATGTACTTTGAACTTCCTATTGCAGCATTTACGGATACATACTATCTTGTGCATGACTAATGAAGAAACACTGTCAAGTATCTCTTCTTATGTCCAATTCTGTTTACTGCTTCCTGTAAAAATGACTAAGCAAAAATACAATCATTGACTAAGACGGGAGTGGAGAAGGGGGATGGGGGAGGATTGTTGCAATGAAGATATGTCGGAAGTGGCAGAGGGGAGCCCGGGGAAAAGACAGGATGAAAGGGGAAATCCCAACGCTTCCTCCTCAGTCTGTCCCTGCTCTGTTTTACATTCCTGGATCCACACGACGAAGGAAGAGCGCACCGCAAGAGCTGGGCCGCGGACAATCGCTCTGAGTTAAAGTTTAAACCTCACGCAAAGTACGCAAAGAGATCCTGCATCCGGATACCACTGCATATTACTACTTACTGCATATTATTATACTGCATAGCCACATATGGAACTCAACAGTGACCACTCATTCTGCTTATGAAAGTACATTTTTAGATTTTTTTTTCTTCAAATATTCTAACTAATATTCATAATGCAGTTGTTTAAAGTCTAAAAAGCACTTTCAAAATGCAAGATTCAGTGAAATGCTTTGATAACACTGTGGTTTATAAAGTTTCAGAAATTAGCTGTTAGCTGTAGAGGATTACATTGTATTGTGTTGTGTTACATTTAACAGTTTTGGGGTTTTTTCTGCATATTTTATACACTTTTTGTTCTACTACTGTGTTGCTGCTTATGCGTTGCAACGCTATTCTCTTATCTTTATCTCATTATTAACATCAGCTATGGTATGAAACCCCAAATCTCCTTGCATACTTACACACTGAAAGGAGATGTGAAAAGTACACACAATGACTACACATCAGCAGCAGAAGGGAAAGTCCCAGTGAACTACCCTCTGAACTTCAGCGTTAGGTATGTTGAGAAACAGAACAGGGAGGGAGGGGGGGGGCCATGTGACTTCTCGGCAAAGCCATACACAACCGTTCACACACACAGCCTGCTGGAGAGTTCATGTAAACACCAAAACAGGTTATGTCACTGGGGCTTTGCAAAAACTGTGCTCATATCCTCTATTTACATAATTAGTTCATAACAGAGTGACAATGAAAAACTCCAACAAAAGTGCACTGTGTAATATTTCTAATGGAGGGTCCACCACTTTGCCTAGAATGTTCCACAATATGGCATTAAACATCTCTCTCCACAAAGACAAGCAGGTGACACCATTGAGTTGCAGGTTACATCTGGGAAGTGCAATGCATGTTTTTCACAGCATGCTTGAGCAATGAAAATGCCTGAAATAAATGCAATATATATTAGTTAAATGCCAGACTGCGGAACTTCCTCTGCAAAACGATAATATCTCCACCCGAAACATTACATTATGCAAGCATGAAACAAAAAAGAAACTAAATCTCTAATTAAAGAGAATGGGTATCGGACTTTATCGGTTCCCTTTTAGACAAGTGCTGTCTGCAGCTTTCTAAATACATACTATATTTTTGGTTCTTTTGAAGGCACTGTGTAACCTGCTTGTTCTTATGAATATGTCAGTGCTCTGCCTGGAAGTATGACATTAAATAGCTGAGCGGTGTTGCCTCTCAACAGATCCGGACAGGTTTGGTCTCCATGCAGATAGAATGGTTTAATACAACTGTAAAACATTCCTGGCAAAGGAATAATATCTCCACGAAGAAAATCATTTGATGGACCTGCCACCAGAAATACTACATAATGCACCTTTACTTTTAACTTGTTTCAATTAAATTCATTCAATTAGAGGAGTAATTCATTTTAGACAGCAGCTTTAGCACATTGGCACACGTGTCGGATTTGAGCACACATGGTTACCAGTGCATGTTTTGAGTGGGCAGCCCCGCTCACCAATCAGCCTTATTCCTGCATAGTACACAGTGCAGCAGATGTGTGCACTCGGGGCATGACCAGAGTGGGAGTATCAAACAGCTGTCTCTATTGTCAAACTCAAATGCACTTACACTATTATTCACTTCTGGTAGTAACACTCGCTCATATGGTCCTTTTTGTAAAACCACAGAAACTCAGGAGCTGACATCATTATTGGAAAACAGCAACAATATCGCTGGGGAGTTGACTGACTATATATTTGCTGCTGTCCAGTAAAAAATGAAAAACCAACATTCCCTTATAGTTTATCATAATTCTTGATGTTCATTCAAAAACCCACAACCTGGTAGACAAATGACTATAATTGAACAAGTTTGACTGAAAATCTCCCTTTTTGGTCTAAGTGCACATAGGAAGTACGTGTGAGAAGCTGGTGGTTTGTCGCGTGCATGTGTTTTTATAACATAGAGGGCAAAGACAGGATACAATAACCAATGCACTAAACCCTCAGCAATGAGGAAATACAACATTTGATGATAGCGGCAGCATTATTTCTGGTAAGCCTGTGCGGTGTGAAACCCCAGCCTTGTGAAGTAAAGCTCAACACAGCTCAGGTGCTTTCTGTTCAAAGATAAAAGGGATGTACTCTAGCTGGCAGATAGGTGAGAATTTTTGTACTGCACATCTGAGCGGGAAAGGACTATTTATGTCTCGATAGTCTTGTCACAATAAAAAAAAATCTAATTCTGTTTTCATTGTAAAGGTGTGCAATGTAACTTTTCTGCAGGGAGTTCTGACACCTGCTGTATCAATGGTCAAGATGTCAAGAATGATCCACTGCAGGTGATGCCACCAGGCCAAATTACAGGTTAGACCTGTGGGGAGGCGAGCAGGTACACAGTATGGATGTATGTTGTATGTCACACAGATTCACCCACCAGAAAAGTTAGTGTACTTTTTATCATCAGACATATTGCCACTGAAAAAGTTCTAGAGTACAGAACGAATATCTGCACAAATAAGTCTCCAGTTTAAGCTTAAATATATTGATACACCAGTACCCAGAGAACTTGAAAACAGTTACTTCAGCTTTATGTGTGGGAGACGTGGCTATTAGGTCAAATGAAAGAAGAATTAGTCATGGAGTGGCTGTGGTCATTGTGATCCAATTTAGTCAGGTCAATTCATCGTAATCATTCAGAATTTCACAACTCTTCCTGCTTAGTCAGAGTAGAAAATCCAGTTCTATTAAGAAACGCAGTCAGCCTTAATGCAATAGTGATAATAAAAGGAACAGTGGAATGCACATATGGTTATTCTGTTGGCCTGTGGCTCATACAGGTAGAACTGCTATGGTCAGTGGGTGAACTCCAGTGTTCTCTCTGACTGTAAGTAATTTTAAAATGGGAGGAGGAAACCAAGACACTTCCTCTTTCATTCTTTTCCCTATTACTGTTATCAGAAGGGAGAATTGAACTATTGTTTTTTTATTCTTTGGTTGATGTTTGATTTAAAGGTTCCATATTATGCAATTTTGTGATCTAAAATGTTGACATAAAATTTACTTTCATTAATTTAAGTTATGGTGTTTCCTCATCAAAAACATACCCAGAATGGTGGTTTCTTTCATTTACACGTTTAACACACAAACAGGACATATTTAGGCTCTTCTTCACTCAGAAAGAAAACATTCTCTTCCACCTTCAGGAAGAGCTCTACTGTGTTTATAAACTCCACACACAATTACTAGAATCATTTGGATAATTTCAGGCCTGGAATTGGCAGTCTCTACTGAACAAAAGGTAAAAGGAGCTGTTAACTTGAAAATTACCCATTTGTGACATCATAAGGTGGAACAGAGCATTGTAAGCTTTCAAGAAGTAGACGGACTAATGATAAAATATCACTCAAACATGTGTGAATGAAACAAAACACAACTCCAGGTATGCTTTTGATGAGTTAACAACATTATAACTTAAAGAAAGTAAATGTTGTGTAATGCAGGACCTTCAATGGGGCATTTATGTCAGAGACTTATAAAGAGGATATAGATGAAGCGATGCTTGGGTGTGGGTGCTTGTTTGTCTTACCTGGCGGAGATTATTGTAGATATCAGGACTTCTGTGCTCTAACAAGTAGAGTTTAAGCAGTTCATAGACAAAGTCCATCTTGCCTTGAACCACCGCGATGTGAAGAGGACTGGAACATAGAAAAGCAGACACAGAGACATGACAGTTTTGCATTTTAAAGAAAATAGACATTTCTGCAAATATGAGTTTCCCATTCAAATAGAGGTAAATAGCCAATGGGAAGTGCAGGTTCAGGACACTGCTGCTGTGGGTTCAATCTCACTAAACAATGAGCAACCATACAGACAGGAGGTACATTTGCTGGAGACCTGTTGCAGAGGTAACAGCCTCTGCCTGAATCCTTTAAAAACAAAGGAGTGGTGGACTTAATGGAACAACGGCCCCTCTCTGTCATTGGCACCAAAGCTGAAGTGGTGTCTTGTTGGAAATACCTGGGTCTGCACATTACTGACAGCCTAACCCGGTCCACTAATGCAGACAGCATTGTAAAGAAGCTCCACCAACACCTCAACTTTCCGAGGAGACTCAGAGCTGCTGGACTAGGCCTCCAAGCCCTCATCTGTTTAGGTGTGGGGTGGAAAGTGTGCTGACCCAGTCCATCATGGTGTGGTATGGCACAGCTCAGGACAGGAAAGCACTGCAGCATGTAATCAGAGTGTGATCAGAGTGTGATCAGAGTGAAGGAGAAGATCACTGGACGTAAAGTCACATCCATCACTGGCCCCACACTCTGTGCTCACCATCACAGACTCTGGCCTTTTTAAATCAAGGCTTCAGACTCAGTAATGCAGTGACACTTTGAACAATTTTTATTTCATTGTGAAGTGTTTTGTTTGTATTTATATTGTGCTTTATATTGATTTTAATGTAAAGCACTTCATTGTAAAGGGCTCTATAAATGAAGTTTGACTCATGAACAATTCATTGTTCAGGAGCCGTGCAGGGAATGGGCCTCCAGGATCATGGTAGACCCCCTCCCACACATCCAAAAACCTGTTTGGCCCTCTGTCCTCTGGAGAAGACTGGGCACCATCAAAGCCACAACATCAAATCTGAATATCTGGGCTGAAGTCAAGCTTCTTTGCTGAGTCTGTCAGACTTTTGAACAGTTCACACTGGCTTCCTGCTCAGGCTGCCAGTCTTGCTACACATTTTACTAGTTGGCTTTTTAAAGTACTGTTTAATATTTTTCATTTATTTTTGTTCTTATCTCTTTTAATCAAACCTTGAGAAACAACTTTTTTCTGCCATGTGTTTTGCTCACATGTTAAAGAATAACAAATAAACAACTTTGAACTTTAAACTGTAAATCTTAAAATGAAATCCCCAGTCAAATTTTTGTCTGCTTTACTGTAGTTTCTGTGACCAAGTAGTTTCCCTGTGGAAAGTGACGGCAAGTATCCATATATCTGTGGCACGTAAGTGGATGTCTGTTCAACAGCATGACAACTATAAAACAGCAGTGCTAAAACAAATACAGAAAAAGAGCTTGACTGAGTGTGACATGTTTTATTTCCACAGCCGGATCTATACATTGCTCTGCCAAGTATAATAAAGAAAATAACACAGATTTGTATACTGTGCTACTCTACAGCTTTTTGCTAAAACAATATGCCCTGTATTTGTCAAACAAACAGTCCTATGCTGGAGCTTAAAGGCCAAACTCTTAAAAAGTGAACTAAATGTGTATATTTCTATGTAGGAAGGAGACACAGCTGTTGACCTTACCCAGCAGAATTTCAGTGATGTTTTAAGTTCACTAACTTTTGCTCCTCCTGCTGCTACAGGACTCGATGGAAGCCAAAAACAAACATGGCGATGCTGATGGACATACTTCAGCATATTTGAGCAAAAATACAGAACCCCTGGCAACATAGCTAATACTGATACATGTAAGAATAAAAATGGTCTTCTGTGAGATTATGGGCAATGGGAACCAGAAACCACAGAACAGAACAGCTAAATGAATTCACTTCAGTAACTCTAGTTGCAAAAGCTGAGATTTCTAATGACCATGACTCTGTGCAACTTCAAAGCTAGTTTTATCTTTTAAAGAATATAAGATTTGTGATAATAATGTATAGCTGGAAGTGCAGCACAACAGTGGAAGAAATCATTTGCACTAGGAACCTTGAAAGAGGCAGAGCCATGACTAAACACTCATACTTATCAGTCTGTTATCAGCCTAAAGAGGAAACCAAATTGGAGGCCACTACATGAAGTGAGAGAGTGAACTCAGGCTGAAGAGGGCAGGAAACAGTGACAGGGGCAAGACAGAGGCAGCAGTAAGACAGCTTCTTTATGCTGTTAGATGGAGCCTCTTCCAGTAAGAGCTACTACAGCTTCTACGTTACTTCCTGTTGTAACAATGTCCATTTTGTTATCCTTTGCATTGTTTCATTAGTGACTTTTGAAAGCAGGAATTCTTACAAAGTAACATTTAGAATTGGCCACTAACATACCAAGACTATTTCACTTGGTAATTTACATAATTCTTAAAAATACAGCACATGTGTATAGTGCAGGTGCAAATTACACATGCATAACAACATCTGGGCATGTGCTGGATTACTGTAAATGGGCTTTCTTCATTCCTTAAAAGGATTGCTGCATCAGCATTTTGAATTATAATAGTCAAATTCAAGAGAATAATCATTGATTTGTCTGGTTATCTTCAGTATCCATCTCCCTCCTTTTCTGCTCAGATGAAACTGTACAGTTTCTGGTTCCTGGAAGTGTGGCAGACCACAGCCACAGATAACCTCAGGCCCAGTGGCACTGACGCACACAGGACTCACTACACACAACTAACACACAAAGACAAGCAGCACAGAGACACTACACACAGGGAGTGTGAGAGACACTACACAAAACTAACACACAAAGGACAGCACAATGTTCCCAGGGTGAGATGCTGCACCCAGGACGAGAGACACTACACACTACACACAAGGTGAGAGACACTACACACAGGGTGAGAGACACTACACAAAACTAACACACAAAGGACAGCACAATGTTCCCAGGGTGAGACGCTACACACAGGGTGAGAGACATACACACAGGGTGAGAGACATACACACAGGGTGAGAGACACTACACACAGGGTGAGAGACATACACACAGGGTGAGAGACATACACACAGGGTGAGAGACATACACACAGGGAGGGTGATACACTGTAGGACTGCAATGAATGGAGAGATCAAGAGATTGTGAATCCGTCATGTTTAATAGTGATCAGTGACTGAAGGTTTGCTGTTATTGGATTCAATGATTATTATTAATTCTTATTAAATGATTAAGCCCCATCACAGTGTGGAGGCAGCGTTCACTGTCCAGGGCCCTGCTTATGCACAGTGGGGCAGGTAAGGACCTCTGAGGTCAGGGGTCTACACACCTGTGTTTTGAACCAATTCTGAAACAATTACATTCTGTCAGCAAACAAGAAACTGTCCTCTGTCGGACTGAGTTCTCGTGGCAAAAGATTATCAAATTATTTATTTTTGGCATCCAAAGTCACTATACAATCTATTGAATTATACTGAATCTATTCATTCATTTCTCAAACTCGATGTACACCTGCCCTGGGAGACTGATGGGGTGTGATTGCCACACTCCCCCATTGACCCCAGCATGTGTGGTGTCTATATCAGGGACTGTCTGGTTCTTAACACTGAACAGGGCTCAGCAGGCTCAGCAGCAGCACATGTTTGGACTACACTTAGACTGTTCAGTTGTGTTGCAGTTTAAAGATTGGCATTTCCACGTTACAATGTAAAGCTTTAGAAATGAGTGCATGGTTTGACTGAGAAAATTCTACAGAAATGCACATTATACACAGACATTTTACACACACTATTGTTTAGTGTGAACAGCCAATGAGAGACTGATAAAGCTGATAGAGAGAAAGCGGTAAATGAGGAAGTACGAAGCGGATGTTTGGTTTTTTTGAGCCCATTCATTTAAACAACACACAAGTTAAAAGAGAGACACAGACACCTGAGAAAAACCACAGTGCTATCTCAAAGTCAGCCCAGCCTGGCTTTCCCGAAACTAAAGGACTTGAAGTAGTGCTGAGCACAGGGCTTTGACGTAAGAGAGAAGCACACGCTCACCTCACTTCACTCACCAGTGCACACAGCCAGTGCAGGGGCTCATTCTGCAAAATACTCACACACACTTCAAAAGAACCAGGGACACACAGACCCTGTGCAGACGTCAAACACCAGAGCCACTGTGATTGGAAACCATTCACAATGGTGAGAAAAGTTTTGAAAGAACAGTTTCTATAGAAGGCAACATCTAATATAGCAAAACTTCAATGGGAACATAAGGAATGCTCAGGACTATTCAGGATCATCGTGCTATGCTCCAAATAAAATCTTTCCCAGCACTAAAACATATTCATTACATTTAGAGCTCAATCACTATATTTTTATTTTTATTTCTATGACAGATGCTCTGCTTATTTTAGAGCCAGAGCCACCAAGAGCCTTGATGATTTGTAAAGCAACATTGTAAACAATGATAATTTTCCCAAATTACATGTTACGTTTAGTTCCTTTACTCTGGTGTTAAGTGCAGAACACTGTTTTAAAGCCGATCTGTGATTCATGCAAAATGTTGCAAATTATACGCTGGTAAACCAGCGACAGCTACAGCTGATGACACCTCACCCAAGTTTTCTGCCTCAGTCAAAAAAGTGGATTTACAACTGAAAGGGCATCTGGCATAAAATACAATCCATTGTGTTTATTCAGTGTGTCACTGACTGAAACCATTGAATACATTATACTGCTGAAGGATTTACGAAAAATATCTTGCAATTTATGTTTCAATATTAGAATTCTGTTCAAAGTTCACATATTAAACATGTCCAGAGTAACTGAAAAAGACTGAAATATGATGGTATGATGCTGACAAACACTTTACTGTGCATACAGATCTACTATAAAATACAAGGTAAAACCACAAGCAATATACGGCAAACTACAAGGTTAGCTTTTTTATGCAGAAACAAACAATGCATTCTATTTGTGGAAGAAATAACAGAACTTCAGAAGTTGCAGCCTTTATGTTTATTGCAAAATTGTGATTTGATTGTGATTCATCTTGCAGCTCATAATGGACCGAAACAAAATTCAGGTCTTTTTTAGGGATTACTAATGCCTGTCTGTTATTAATCCAAACGAGGGACATACTGAGAATAGTCTGCAATAAAAATACCCCATTACACTATATAAATGAGTCTTGTGTTTAAGTGCAGTTCTAGTAGATGATTTGATTATATCAGCTGAGTGCAGATGGGTCACATGGTTTACTGGGCAGACACAGAACAATAAGCAGCGTTTACATGTCATGGGATTACTCAATTCTGGATATCACGAGTTGGTTTCAAACAAATGCAAATAATACACTGCACATTAAAGTGGGACTGCCTGGACTTTTCAAGATTTCATGATGGTCTGTGACTATAATCCAGCCTGATGTTTCAGTTTTGTGTAAGTTTTTGGACAAAGCAGTTGCTACAAATGCATAACGCTGGCCTCTCCATAGACTCACTAGACAGCAGGCATGAATCTGTCGAATCTAAGTATGTAAATCTGACAGTGTATTAAAAGAAAACATTTAAAGCGCATGTACTAAAGGTGCCTTGTCTCCTGGAGACCACGTTTCTGGTTTCCAGAAAATCTATAGCATTTAATCATTACAGGTGTGTAGTTCAAAATACAATGATTTTTTTTGGTGAATAGAGTTGCATCTCCAGAGATCTGACCTGTACTGTAGCCCATAGATGTCTTCCTTGAGACAGATTTAGGTTTAATCTCTACTATGCAACATTCTAGACAAAGCAATAACATTTCCACAAAGAACAGCAGGTGACGGGCCCTGCACGAGAAAAGTTCTGTAATGCACCTTTAAGACAAAATAAAGCATAATTATATGGAACATTTGGTTATTGTTTGTTTGTTTGTTTGTTTGTTTGTTTGTTTGCTTGTTTGCTTTTTTGCATTAAGTAAAATAGCATAAGAGTATTTAGTGCTGAAGCAGGTGAGTCAGAAGCTAATCAGGAGTGTTAACTGTGATAAAGTTAGTCACCCACTAGAAAGACCACATCCACACTGTAGAATGACTGCTGTTTTTCTTATGAAGTTTGAAGGGTCTGTTTAGGTGAACCACACGTGTTCAGATCATTGTGGTGTGGCCACTTAACTTTCATTTTCATCGTTATAACATGGTCACAAGGTCACTTTAATTAAGACAAAAGGATGTAACATAATGACTAAAGATTAGTCAAGACTGGAGTTCAAGCTAGTTCAAGTTCAAGACATCTATGCAGAAGTATTCAGAAACAATGCATTTACATAGAAAATTGTAACTTGACAATCATGTGTTTAACATGCCTTTTAACCAATAATACCAAAAATCTATCTTATCTATCTTACTCACTAACTTTTCATTTCTAATGTCCCATATAAAAATATGAAAACATAGTTACATTTTTGGTCAACTAAAGGCCGCTACACACTACAGGATTTTTCGATCTTAAACGATTTTTAAGCGTGCTACATACTCACCACAGACACAAGGAGAACCTTAGATTTAAAAGCTCTGAACACAAAGACTGCTGTGCGTATGACTGGGTAAAATGGCCTATAAAGTTGTGAGCGCGATCATGGAACTGAATCAAAAGATCAGAGCACTGCACTTCTAGTTCAGATACAAGTCAAGACTGTGTTATTATTATTTGTGAAATGTGGTGCAGTACTTCACGTACATGATTTTTAAAGCATACAAAAATGAAGTACACAGAACGCAGAGTCACTATGGCTAAACTGATCTGCACACTGTGTGGCTCTACACAGACACGTGTGAGTATCTACTTTCACCTTTTTAGTTTCAAAGAACACCTCAAACTGGATTAATAGTGAGTTTTTGGTGCAAGGAAAATTTCTATGGATAATGTGCACTTTAAATGTACCACTTTATGAGAGGTCAGTAATAAAGAGTCTGACTAAATGACTGAAGGACGACAGCCCTAATGACAAAGCACTTTAATTCCCATTTTAAATAGGTTCTTAGATCTAAAAACATATATTTAGTTAGTATTAGTTCAAACATGGCATAGACGTGCATAGACAGGGCCCAGGTGATGCTAGAGCGTCTGTCTCTGACTTAAGTGGCGATAGTGGCTTTGTGGTTAGAGCAGTGGTCCACCAACCCAAAGGCGGGAGGAATGATTCCCACAAATCTTGTCATTAGTGCCTTAAATAAGACAACCATTGCCTAGTATGAATGTGGTGTGTGAATGATTGCTGGTTTGAAGGGCCAAAGGCACACATTTTTAGCCTTGCTTTTGTCAGTCTGCCCCAGGGACAGCTGTGGCTACATTAGTATCTTACCAACAACAGTGCTGTGAATGAATAATGACTAGAGTGCAACACTTTGAGAGGCTTTGACAAGGCTGTAAGTGAATTAGAATTATGAAGCGCCCTTGCGGTCAACATTTTTTTCAACATTTTTTTAGATTTAATACTGACTTACATTTAAACACAGCAGGCTCAGTTTAGGCAAACTGGAAAGTTACCTTTTTCCAGACCTACATGTACCTTTGCCTAAGTTCTGTGCAAGTCCCCAGAATGTCTTCTTCACTTTTCACAATGTCCACCATTTAATGTGTATATTTAACACTGATTAATGTGCAACGTCTCCTTTCTTTCAATTAAAAAGTTATTAACAAAACCAACAAAAGAAACATTAAAAGTCCACATACGTGTCTCCATCTTCATCCTGGTGTGTGGCCAGTGCGATGGAGGACAGTGGGTGGGCAGTGTGGTGGGGGACAGGACCCATGGCCTCAGGGAAGGGGACATGGATGGGGGACAGGCAGTAATATGGAACTGGACACACAGAGGACACAAGGCAAAGATCACATCAATTAGATATGTTTTGTTTGTTTTTTTGTTTGAGATATGACTTTGTAGTGAAGTACTGTAAGAAAATATGCAACAGCTGACCTGTTCTTTTCTAAATAATAAACACATCTCTTTAGCATCTTTGTGCCAAGGTGAGATTATCCTTGTATGTGCATTCGGTGGATACACCTATCTTTATCATTTTACTCTCATTTTACCATTTTCCAGATTACAACAGAAATATGAAAATAAATCATTATCACTTGCAGTTATAACCAAATAGGCTACACCCTTAAACAGTTTAAATCAAGTTTAGCTCTTTAAATTGATCGCAAAATGCAAATTTAGACATTTTTCTGATAAATCATCCAGGGATCAGTCATTTACATCTATAACTCAGGAGGAAGAGTTTGATCTCACCATAGGGGGTAAAAGGAGACCAGACGTGCAGGGTGGGTGCAATGACCCCAGGTGCACCTGCAGCCCACTGCTTCTCCCGAGCTGCCCGCGCTGAACTGTCTCCATGTTCATGTGTCTCCGGCTCCACGGGAATCTTGCGTTTTCTGAATGGAAGATTCTGTCGCGCGTTGTCTCGTTTGCACACTCCACTGCTTTCTTTCTTCACAACGGAAGCTTGTTTGTCCAGAGAGTCCGTTTCTGTGCTCGCCGGAGGAGCAGGCGAGCCGCCTGTCACACGCGAGTCCGGACTCGTCGGTCCGCTGCTCCCACGCTCTCTGTGCGTCGTGCGTAAATCCAGAGGTGCTGCAGCGAGGGAATGCTGCTCACCGTTCATGGTCATAACCATCGGCATCAACTTAGTCTTAAAGACTACTGTAAAATAGGACTGTCGGAGACTTTAGGATAAAGCTGAATTATAGACTAGTGCTGAACTTGTGACTCAAGTCCCATTGTAGCTGTTGCTTCCTAAACCTTGCAGCTCAATGCCACCAAGTCAAAGTTCATCTTGATGTTGGAAAAGCCAAAGACGCAGTTTAGTGTGGGCTGCTGCTCCGTGCGCACCTATGACACACACTGCAGGTAAAGCACAGCTGCCAGCCCTCATAATAAAAACCTAATCAGCGCGTACGGTGCTTTCCCTTTAAACCGAAAGCTATTTGACTGCAGCAGAAGTGTATTGCCCATCGCGCGGCGCTCTTCTCTTGACTAACATAGAGGGATCTGAGGTTTTTTGTAGAGTTGTGACACAGGTCAACTAATTCTGACTCACTGTGAAACACGGACTATTGGTGTCAAATGCAAACGAAAACCGACATCATATTCTTAGGTGAAGGAACACAAGTGGCCTACGAAATTACATTCCAAACTCACTAGTCACTAATTACACTTAAATGCAATTCATTTTTGGACGTTTTGTCTAAATTTCTTCTTAAGCAAACAATGGCTGTCAAAAGCCTTTTTAATCAAACAAGGCTCTGCATAAAGAAGAGTTTTACATTTCATAGACCAAATCAGTTTAAACGCAAAGCAGCGGTGAACACAGCTTCCTTATCTGTGTAATTACATCTCACATTTCATTTTCCTTTTTTTCTTTCCTTGCCCAATAATCCGGTCACTTTGGTACTTTCCTCTCACCGCTTAAGGGATGGACAACTAACTGACAATCATTACGAGCCTGAAGTCCCTAAAACACCACAGGGGCCCGGTTTGCAGGTGCAGCTCACATCTCTGTCGTCTCACTGTCACCTGGTGTTCAATTACACGTTTCAAACACACACGTATCTCTTTAATACTAAGTTCAGCAGAGTTTATGATGAGCCACTCAACCTCGCTGACTTCAAGCCCGAGGTCGTGTCGTTTTAAAAATGGTTTGGCGCCCCCTAGTGTTAAATCTAACGCGGTACGAGAGGAGAACTGCGCTGTGCGTAAAGACGCCAGTCCTCACGTCAGACAAATCAAAGTAAAGACCGTGTGTAAGCGAGAGAAAACCTAAACAGACCTTTTTCACCACAAAAACAACTACAGCGCATCAGCATTCAGTTGTTTCGTTTAATGGCTGGACAAACCCTAACGAATTACACATTACCAGGTAAATCAATCTGTGAGTAACACGTTTAGAATAATTAATGCCTTTTTTGTTTGTTTTTTTAGTAAGTTTAGTTTAGTTTAAATTTGTTTTAATTATGCACACGCACAATCAAAGGGTATTAGGAAGGCTGGGTGCATTGAATAGTTTATAATAGTGGGTGAGTAACTTGCAGCTTTTAGATCCAGCATATAAATTTCCAAAAATACAATAATCAAATTGCTTATTTTTTATTTATATTTATTTTTAGGTGCAAAAAAAACACACAGTTAACACTTTAGGTACATTTGCAGACATTAGGCGTACTCGTGCCAGACAATGCCTATGATGCTTCACCTCTCCCAGAAGTGCCCTTTAACTACAAGTGTAAGTGTGGCACATGACTTGTCAGTTACTCTCAGTATCTTGTTCCGTGTCCCCACCCTCTGTCTTTACACCCTCCCACCTCCTTTCACTGGCCTGAGCTGCTACTGTTGCTGCTGCTGCTGCTGCCGGGCTTCTTGTGCACAAAGAACAAAACCTGCTTGTCTGGCTCTACAACAGGAAACCAATCAAAGGCTGAGGTGAGAGAAGAAACAAATAGATCAGAAAAAGTACAAGCATAGGTTTTCCGCTTAAGACCTAAAAATGTGGGTGGCTCACACAAACACATGGTAAGAAGAACACTTGAATTCTTATGTTTTGCCATTCACGAAATTATTGGTATTGAAGGAATTTTGACTACTTTGGTGTAAGTATTTTATTTTTTTAATACACAGAAATGCCCTGGAGAAGTTGTACAAGCAGATGGATGGTTTGAAGATTTCTGTTTTGCTGAAAATGGAAACGTGGGACCTACTAAAAGACACCTGGACTTAACAGAATTTGGATTTTTATTTATTTTTTTTCAGTTTTATTTTTATTTTTAACATTCTAGATCACATTTGCAGCATCGCAGCAATGGCCACGGCGAGTTCAGAACCACCCAAAAACCCAAATTCAAAGCAGCTGACCCATACAGACAGGCGTTTGGTGGAAAAGGCGTTGAAAAAGTTGGAGAGGCTGTTTGAGCTGTGCACGGACCCACGTTTAGGACTCAGAAACAGCCCCCCTTACCTGCCTGACCTGGTGAGTGAGACCACGGCCTTCCTCCTCCAGGTCTGGGAGCCACACATGGACCCCGAGGTGACGACGGAAAGGCCGACCAAGGGGGATGAGGCCAGGTACCTGCGGATCCACGTGAGGAATCTGCTGGATAAGACGGACAAGGCGCTGCTGCTTTTCAGAGAGGGGAAAGAGAAGATTTTCGAACAGACCTCGAGTTCCAGGTAACGCGCTGTCACTAAATAATACAACGGCTTTATCACTTTCACTTTGATGGATACAGCGGGCGTCAGATAAGTTACACACAGGCTTGTCTGAGTAGGAGTTTATCTGAGCGGTACAGTAATCAGGACGTCTCACACAGCACGGGGCTCTGTTGTC
Source organism: Scartelaos histophorus (assembly GCA_000787155.1). NCBI lineage: Eukaryota > Metazoa > Chordata > Actinopteri > Gobiiformes > Gobiidae > Scartelaos > Scartelaos histophorus. The sequence goes on along the minus strand of KN501382.1, from coordinate 23,730 downwards.
AGCGCACATCCTGACAAATAAAGATAGGGGAGTGGGAGAAGTTGCCGTGACATTTCTCCAAGATGATACAGACAAATAGGATTAGGCCTCCACATGGCTCCAGCTGCAAGTCAAACTCTTTTCTTTTTGTTTTGTTTTTTTTTGACTATTTACGCGTCAGGTTAAAGATGCACCGTGTAACTTTTCTACCAGGTAGTCTGACACCTGCTTGTTTGGTGATGATGTTAGAGCTTCACCTGTAATGTTCCACAGTATGGCATTCATGCTCACTCCACCTGTGCCGTCAACCATTACAGATCGGATTTGAGAGGAGACCGTGCTCGCAGCAAGGACCCAGGTTTACAGGGTTTTTAGAGCAATACTAACAAATATAATGAATATAATGAATGCAACATAGACAAGTTTAATGCCATAATGTGGAACATTCCAGTCAAAGCAATGATGTGCCTTGGAGAAGCCCGTCGAGATAACTGTTGTTGTGATGTTGGACTATACAAAAATAAATTGAATTGAATTGAGACAAGCAGCTGTCAGACTGTACACCAGATATGTGTTTTAAGGTTTTAAGTGAAAACAATTAAAAACAGCAACAGTATTTTTTGTGAATCTAAGTGATTTTCTGGGTCTGTTTCCTTTGTTGCAAACAGAAACATGTCAGGATATATTGCAGCGCTGTGGCTCATTTGTTGAGCTGCAGGGAATGTGCGGGATGGGAACTCGTTTATCTATTTATTTTGTGTTCCTTTTTGTTCATTGAATGTTGTTTAATCATTGAAGTGAAACCAAACTAACACTTTGGCACTTGTCTGGGGAAAAGTACAACTCTGGGTGGGAAACACTGTCACAGTCCCTGACAGTTTGGTGAATCTTTGTCCCCACGTGCACTGGGGCATTTTCAGGTCACATTCTGTCCCATCTTTTTTTTTTTTTTTTTTAACACAGTCTATATCAAATCCAAATACATAAGTTAAACAACACAATAGACATTATATTTGTATATAATTCTTCTATAATCCAAGCTGTTTCATACATTAATAGTTAGTACTGGACCTTTAGATTGCAGCAGGAGAAGACCATGAAATATTGTATCTTCTGTGGAAGGACAATCACTTTTCTGTAGGCAACAGATCATGTGGACCTGTTCTGTATTATAATAAAAGTGAATACTTCACTGTTCAATCCAGTCTGACCATTGTAGAAAAAGAAATACATCTAAACTACAAATAATTTACCACCATAAAAGTGCCTTTGTCTATGACTCGGAGAAGAAAATGCCATGTGGATCATACTGAACATGGACAAATATTCTGTCTAATGAGGTAAATGTTAATGTTTTAATTCATTTATTCATTTTTGGCTTGACATTTTCTGATTTAGTTGGTTTTCTGTTGGTGGTGCTTAGTAAGCTAAGTACAAACTGAATTAGAGTTTCCATGTGCCTCTGTGCCTCAGTGCTTAGTGTGTAGTTTGAAAAAGTAGTGACTTGAAGTGACTTTTCTTTTTAGATTTCCTTCCCTGGTTCAGAATACTAATGATGAAGTTAGTCTCAAAGAGTCTTTTATCATGATAATGTGGAGAACTCAGCAAAAGCAACCAGAACCAAACTTGTCCTAGTTTGTACAGAAAGTAGATACTCATTTGTGCAGTTTAAAATTCTATTACTTTGCAATTAACAATAAAAACGTATAACTTAAGTACTGCTTAAAATCATTAAAGCTACAAAATGGCACTAATTAAGTAAGCAACTCAAGGAGGATAATGTATTATTATAGAAATGCCTAAACTGGAAGTCAAAACTATGAATTTGTGAAATTAAAATGATACGCAAAAGCATCAAAATGAATACCACAATTTTCTACTAAAGTTATAGTTACCATTTAAGGGCATTAGAAATTCCAATAGATAAAACTGTTATTTCTAATGGCAATAATAACATTTTCAAATCCCCTGGTGTATGTTTAAAGAAAAGTAATTGTACTATGTAACTTATAGGACTGTCATGATAATTAGTATATGGTGCTTTATTTATTTATTGCCGTTTTTATTTTATTTTTTAATTTTTGGTTTAATCTTCCTATAAGGTTAATTATATAATTCAGTTTAAATATTATTGTCTATTTTCTTTAGCAAAATATCACTTTTCAAAATGTGCTATTGTAACATTTAAAGTTTAAGTCCGATAGTGAATGAAATATTCAAATGTCTAAACCGCCGTATGTACTGGGATCAGGTTGTGGGATGTAATTTATCGGACTTCTGCATTTAATTGGCATTTACGTTTTGGTTTTCTTCATGATTTACAGATTTTTTTGATTCACAAAACAACCACAACGGGGGTTTTATAAGAATATTACCCGTAAATAAGTCACACTGTTCTGCTTGGTCAGTCAATCATGTCATGTTATGTCACATGCCATATGGTTTTGTACCACAATGAAACACAAGAAAGAAGAAGAAATACAAAAGTTGAAGATGAAATTATAAACTACTCTATTACATTATTTTATGTTCTATTTTAAAATGTTGTTTTTTCATCCAAAACATCTAGTGTTGTGTTTTGCTTCATTCACATGTAAATATGCAGGATTTAACACATAAATATCGCTGGAATTGCCAATCTATACTGAACTAAAATAAAGGAAAGCTGAACTAAGCTGAACTACCACTAAATGACATCACAAGGTGGATCAGAGTATTTTGAGTTTAGGGGATGTAGACGGACTAATAAACCAGGATTACTCAAACGTGTGAGTGAAACTAAACACAAGTGTGGGTATGTTTTTGAGGAGGCACCACTTTGCCACAATCACAGCAGTGGATTAAACCTCACAAGAGTTAGTTTTGCTGAAGTAGGATCTTTGACATGTCGGTGAAATGTTGAAGTACCTATTTTTAGAGTATGGAGTGTCATTTTTTACTTTATACACTTCCACTTAAACCAGACTGTACATGTTGCTGTTTCATAAGTCGCAGCTGAGGCACACTTTTACTTTTACATGGGGGTTGAGTGAGTTTATTATACAGAATTTCAAGAATAAATTCTCCTCACTGCCGTTCTATGTTTTTGTCTTTGCTGAAAGACGATACCTCAAACAAACAAACACACTGGGTTTTGATGCTTTGGGGAAAATTACATTGACTTATATTCATTTCCTGGAGACTCATCTTCAACCGTAACCACATCTTAACCATAACCTAAACCTAACTTTCACCCATTTTATACAATATCATATAATGCTGTTTTTGTACTTTACTCCATATAATACTTTTACTCCCACTCATACTAATAATAAATAGGTGAGGTGGCTTGTTAAAACCACCAACCTCCAGGTTTTGGATTACGTTCTATCTTTGTACCACACACATTAACACATAATATGACAAAAATATGATAGATTTTAGAGCATATTAATTATATTAAATAAATAAATTAAAAATGCAAAAATTAAAAAATGCAAATATTTCAGTTAAGGCTGGACATGGCCAAAGAATAAAATAAAACAAACTAGAATTTTAATCTATTTTAATCCAAGTCAGAGAAAGGACTGCTGGTCTTATGCATTTTCAGTCTGCATTGTTAAGTACATTCAGTTACATTGGTGTGCATATCGAATTATAACTGCACAAAAATAAAGTAAGAAAGTCAGGTGTAAACTAGTTTTATAATGATTTTCCTTTTCATGATTTTGCTGTTTTTCAAATGTCACTTATTAAACCTATTGATCGCCCAGGCCTTATTGGACCACATGTCATCGCCGCATCTTTAGAATGAGTGTTGTGTTTTACATCAAGTTGTACTACTCATGATTACAACATTACTTAAATTATGCTGTTTTTATCCATGGGAAACTATTTTCTACAAGTTTTTAATCCACTGTTGGAATTAGTGCTTGCAACTGTTCACTGGTTCAGTTTTTTAATTATTGCACTGGCCACTGGAATGTTTTGTGGTGCTCATTGGCAAGGTGCAGAAGTCAGCATCCTGTTTGTGTGATGGACGTGTGAGTGGTGCGTGGGCGTGTGATTGTGTGTGCAACATGTTTGATAAAAGAGTGTGACAAAGGGCTGTTAATCGATGCTCAATTCCGTATTCGCAGATGCATATATAGTCTAATATATAGATATATTGTTTATATATTATTACAGCAAAAGTTCTAATTCTCTAACATGACTTCTGTTATGCACAATTATCTGAATTGGAAAAGTGGAAGTGAAGTAGAAAAACAATAAATAGCCATGGATGAATATATATATATAAACATACTTTGCAACCATTAATACTTTTTTACATTTATAATTAAAGAATATAATATTGGACTCAGTAACAATGTTAATGTTATATATGTTTCCTCATCATAAACATAACTGGAGTTGTGTTCATTCATTCACACATGTTTATCATTTTATCTTGATATCATGTGGTGAGGAAGTGCTCCTTTGTGTTCTATAGAAATCTACTACTTCATGACTTCACGAAGAGGAACAGAGCTTTATGAACTTTGGAATAATAAAGGGTTCCTCAAACACGTGAATGCTCCAGGTTTGTTTTTGAGGAGGTAACAACATTCTAACATGGCTTAAAGCACAAGATCCATTTTGCAAAATGTGCAACCTTGTCCTCAACTTATTTTCTTACAAAAAAAATGGAAAAATAAGTCCTCCAACAAAACACTGGGCAATAAGATATTTTAAGGTTGAAAATAATATGTTATCTTGTACTGCTATTACAAGCAAGTAAGCGTGTTTATTCACAAACGTATTCACTAAATGCCAAATACTCCAAACCCAAATAAACCTGTATTTTGTTTTCCATTTTAGGAGAAACCTGACCAAGCTGACCCTGCTCTTCAGTCACATGCTGTGGGAGATAAAGGCGCTGTTCCCCGGGGGGACTTTTCACGGCGACACCTACAGCGTGACCAAGACCGAGGCTCAAGAGTTCTGGAGGCGCTCGTTCAGGCACAAGTCAGTGTGGTGCAGGGACTTGAACCGTCAACCTTGTTTTCATAGTAACGGCTAAACTTTTCCTCTCAGGTGCATTGTGCAGTGGAACAGTTTTAAAGAGAAGTTGCAGGGCGTGCATGCGTTTGAGGAGGGGATGGAGGCCATGGCTTTGAAATCCACCATTGACCTGACGTGTAATGACCACATCTCAGTGTTTGAGTTTGACATTTTCGCCAGGTTATTTCAGGTATGTGACCTTTAGACACTTCACTGCCTCAGACTGTTCCATGTCTTTGTCATGGTTCTCTGAAATACACTATCTGCGCTTTCATCTCCCCTGATACGTTCCACTCTGTGCACCGCAAGTCGCCTTTGGGTGATTACAATTTTTAGCGCATACTTTATGTTGGAATCAAATAAAACACATACGTCTTCACATGCAAAGACATGCAGGGGGTGGAGAGCTCATTTTATGTTTTAACGTATAATTGAAAAAAAAAAAAAAAAAAAA
>KN501382.1:3782-18259 GCA_000787155.1 Scartelaos histophorus | reverse complement strand
TAATTGAAAAAAAAAAAAAAAAAAAAAAAATTAAATGAATTATTAAAGGGCCAATATAACACTATTTTTTATCTTTGTTATAACGTTGTCACCTCATCAAAAACATACCTGGAGTTGTGATTTGTTTAATTCACACAAATCCTGCAGTTCTTCTCTCAGTCTTAAAATGTTCTGTTCTACTTGTGATATCACGTGAGGATGTGCTCCACTGGGTTTTTAAAGTCCATACACCTTTGCAAGAATCATATGGATAATTTCAGCCCTGGACTTTACAACCTTTACTAAACAAATTGTCAAATGTCGCTGTTAACTTGAAATGCATGACATCACAAGGTGGAACAGAGCGTGTTGAGCTTTGGAGATACAGACAGACTAATAATAAAGGATTATTCAAACGTGTGTGAATGAAATAAAACAACTCCAGGTATGTTTCTGAGGAGGTAACATTATAACATGGTTTAAATCTCACAAGAGTCGATTTTGTGTAATATAGGACAATAAAAAAATAAATATCAACTGTGTTCAACTGCCAAGCAACTTTATTGGGCAAAATTTAGTGCACGTTTTTATTATTGTATCGCAAATACATTGTCCGAAATGTTCAAGCAGTGCTCATATTTAAGAGCCAAAAGGGTAAATGTTAACCTAATAGTGATGTGTTTTATCAGTGGGTAAATAATTGTATTATATGATTTCCCCCTCTGACCTTTTAAGATAATAATTTGTTTAACTAAAGCCAAATGAGAGATAACCTTTAGCTGAAATATCCTGCCCTTTAGATTCTCATTGCACACTTGTTAATCCTAAATCCTGACTAAATAAAGCATCCTACCCAGAGAAATGACAAGAAATAGTGTATCATTTCATATTATTAATAGAGTAGTAATGTATCTTAAAAAGGCCTTAATGTCACTTATTCCCCTCAGTTCCTCTTTGCCTATTTACATGGATTATAATTTGATTTCTGGACCACAAAATTATTTAAATAACATGCAAACCACAAATATAAATGTAATGATCGTATATGTCGTGTGCAGGTAACCACAGCCACGCTTCACTTTAAGACACTTGTTTGCGTGGCAAGATTTGTAATTCTTAACAGTGGCCAACACCCAAAAACAGGTCATACCAGGAAGGTTGAATATAGTTTCAGTTTGAAGTTACATTTTGCTCTGATCTGGTAAACAAATAGAACCATGTGAAGAATATAGAAATTAAATAGTGACAGTGAGTGACAGAGGAGCTCATTCTACATTCATACCACACTCCATACAACTGTACACTCACCTTTATGGAATAGAGAATTATCTTTGCACTGTTGCTCCTTACCCAGCTCTTTTTTATAGCCAAGATATTTTTTAGTATTTACATATTTTATTTTATACTTATACTTTATACCAGTTTCTTCTTTCTATATTTGCTACATGTTTTGATTTTATTATTACCATCAAAACTCTCCCTGTCATTTAATGTTTTTTGTAGTGTTTACTACTTTCTAATTTGACATACAGAGGACATCAGATATACAAAGTAAGATATGAGGAATAATTTTGTTAAAAAAGTGAAATAACTACTAAACAAAATTGTAGATATTTTACAACCAAATTTTCAAATTTGCTTTATCAAAATATTTAGGGATTCAACTTTTCTTTATTAAATATTTCCTTATATATTTTGCCATATATTTGATGTCTCCTGTATGTATATCTATGTAGAAAGTATTGAACACAGAGAAAAAAACGTGTGGCCGTGTATATTTTTGCTTTTTGTTATTATTATACTGTGTCATATAATTTCCCTTGAGGATATTATTAGTAAAAGAAAATGTCTAAGTTTAGCCAATAAAACAGAACATGGAGCTTAGCTAAAAGTACAACATGTACTTCTATAAACAGTCCATTTAAGTGAGCTCACACTGACCCCGTGTCCTGGTCTTAGCCCTGGAAGTCTCTGCTCCGGAACTGGAACCATTTAGCGGTGACCCATCCCGGGTACATGGCCTTCCTCACCTACGACCAGGTGGTGCGGCGCCTGGAGCACTACCTGCACAAACCGGGGAGGTGAGCACAACTTCAGCCCATAAATCAAAATGACAAGTGCTTCTCCAACTCCGGTGTCTCTCTGGAGCTTTCCCAAGTGCCAGGGTTAGATTAAGTGACATTGATCTTTCTGAAATAAATCCACAGCGCAGCAAACATCTGCAGTGTTTTCAGCAACTTAAAATTCATTAGAAAAGGTTTAGATCATCGTGTCGGTCTTGTGCTGTGGGGTTCACTTTGAAGCAGCATTGCATCTATGGCCTCATATAAACCATCATTAAATTCTTACAGAATTAACTATTAAAAATAATCCATGCTCTCTTTTAAATTCCACAATACCTTAATGAACACTGTTTGTGATGGAAATACAGTTTGGTTTGGTTTAAATAACCAAGGTCAGAACTTACAGCTGCATATAAACCACTTTTAATATTTTATAAACAAGCTTTACATTTTTAATAAACTATTAAAAACAATCTATGATAAGCTTAAAAGTCCATAAAAGCTTAATGAGCACGATTTATGACATACAGTTTGATTAGGTTTAGGCCACTAAGGTGTGAGAGGTGAGTGAGCTGAGCTGCTGTGCTCAGTTTGAAGTGATATTTCATCTACGGCCTCATAGAAACCAGCTTTAAATGTTTAGTTGATTAGGTACTAAAAATCTATGTGATGTTTTAAATACAACTCCAGCTTAATGAGCAGTGTCTGTGATAGAACCAACCACCTTGGTTAGGTTCAGATCACCAAGGTCAGAACTTGTTCTGTCTGCATTTGTGAGCTGCTCACTTCAGTTTGAGTTTGCATCTACAGCCTCATGTAAAGCACTTTCAACAACTAAAAATAAAAAAATGCAGTTTAATTAAACTATTTTTTGCAGGTATTTCCACTTATATCTCATAATCTAATGATTAGCGTTTGATTAGCAATCATCTTGTCAGTACTTGAGGTGAAATTATTGGTACTTTAATGCTTGTAGCATTTGGAGTGGAAGAACATATTATTCACTATTTTTTTATGAGATTCATATGAATTAGATTTTGAAGTTGTATTTTTCTTGTAGTTACATCTTCAGACTGAGCTGCACTCGGCTGGGGCAGTGGGCCATAGGTCATGTGACCGCAGACGGGGGCATCATCCAGACCATTCCCCAGAACACACCTCTGTTCATGGCTCTAATCCAAGGATACAAGGAGGGCTGGTAAGTGCTGCCTAGTACTTACAATACTTAAAGTTTAGCATTTGATATTCAGAGACAAATCATCTCTGGTGTTTGGAGATTCGAGTCCAAACCAACTCATGTAATATTGCTCATATATTGTGTCATATAGAAACATATATGGATATCTTTATTACATTTTATTACAGACTGATGACTTTCTGTTCCTCATTAAAACTATAATGTTACTTCCCACTTGCAAAATTAAAGTTAGCTTCATAGATGTATGTACACACACACTATACACCAAATATACGTGTAAATAAAAAGTATTCATCATTTTGGTTTGTATGTTTATAAATTATAAAAGGCATTTTTGTTACTCAGACTACAGGTTTGTCTGAATATAAAAGCAAATATTATTTTTCATTTTTGTACCAATTCAATTCCATCTTTATTAAGAACACAGAATATATGGTTGATAGTTTCTAGATAATAATAATTAGAGCTTGAATGATCTAAGTGTTACATTTATCATGACCTTTATCGTGACCAAACAGGATCTTACACCACAGTTTTCAGACATTTCACAAGCACTACAAATCCTCAGCACTTTTATCAATATTCTCAATATTCTCAAAGTCGTATAATAAGCCACTGTCATAGGATTTCACCATCGGCTTTTATTCATTTACCTTTTTATTTGTACATTTTTCAGCTATGTCTATCCAGACGGCCGCGACATCAACCCTGACCTCACCAGTCTGTGTGAATCCTCCCAGAAAGGCCAGGTCAAAGTCACAGAAGTAAGTCACTGCTCTACCTCCAGCTCTTCAACTATTATCATTTCAAAACTCTCAGATAATTCAAATTTCCCTCAACAGGAACAGTACGAGTTATACTGTGAGATCGGCAGCACTTTCGAACTCTGTAAAATCTGTGCAGAGAGAGACAAAAACACCAGGATCCAGCCCTGCGGTCACCTCCTGTGCCACACGTGCCTCTCGGGTTGGCAGGTGAGTCCTCTCCAGTGTTCCATGGCGTAATTACCCATCATGCCTCGCAAACCGGGCTCTGACATTTAAATGACAGTGCATTATTACTGTTACGGCTCCGTGATCACCAGAGCGACAAATATTTTTCATTCTAAAGGCCATAGCTGCCACTGTCTGATTGTTGAGTAGAAGTGTATAAAGCAGGACGTTGGCTTTGAATGTGAAGGGAGTTTAAATGTGTCACATGCATTTCCTCCTATTTGTTTATGATTTCACATTTTAGATTTTAGTTTTCTTAATATGGATTTCACATGTATCGGGGCTGCCCCAGACTTAATTTCCCCTTTTATATGCATATTATTTATGCAAACAAAATACTTCATTCTAAAATAGGTCGTAGGCTTTGTTACTGGGTGTTCATTTTGACCATAATTGCTCATAATTTTGCAATATATAATTCTGATTAATCATATGATTTAGATTATGATCATGATGATCATTATGAATCATATGATTAAAGGTGCAGTATTTAACCTTTCTTGTAACTGCTTGTGTTACAGCCTTGTCTAGAATGTTAAGTATGACAGTAAACTTCATGGAGACAAGGAGGTGATGCCACCAAGTCAAGTTAATGTTAATACTTTGGAATATTACACACAAAGTGATAATATCTCCATAAAGACAAAGAGATAAGAGACCCCTCACAAGAAAAGTTATACAGTACACCTTTAATTGTAATTACTTTAAATAGTGGATCTTTTTGGTTCAGTATTTAATATTTGTTCAAGTTCCCCTTTCTCCTTTTTCCTGTAGGATAATATCAGCCATATACTTCAAATATAATAAGAAATGTTCAGTAGAAATTATTTTTCGATACCGCAGCCCTGTTTTTATCACTAACTCATAAATGGAACATTTTGGGGAAGTTTTAGTTATCGTCTGTAATGAGCTTCCATATGTAACAATGAATCTCTTTCACTAAATGCCCTATGACCCGTGTCTGACCCCAGCAGAAGTCGGCTGGACACACGTGCCCATACTGCCGCTGTGACATTAAAGGCACTGAGTCGGTGGTGGTGGAGCCCTACACCCCGGACCCCGTCCTACACCAGGAAATTCAGTGGAGAGAAGAGCTAGAAGATGAAGACCATGAAGACATCGAAGTCATGGTCAAAGAAATGGCTGCTATGAAGGTTCTGTTCTATATATATATATATTTTATATTTAGCAAATGGTGGAACTTCATTGTTTATTTCACAAAAATTAGGCCTGTCACAAAAATACAATAAATAAATAGCAGAATGAAACACTTTAGTAGTTAGTTTGCATTTATAATGAGTCATAGAAATCATTTATTGAACCTTTTACAGCTCAAATTTAAACTAGAAAAGAAAAATAACCAAAAGTCCCAAACTAGTACTAAGGAAAACTACCCACGAGACAAACTGACCTCCAAAAATGATTGTTCCATCTGTGTATTAAACGATAAGTCAATATAGTAATTATAGGCTTAGTAAAGACAAAAGGAAAGGTGCTTTACAAATGATTAACCAGCCATCTGTAGTGATTTAGTTCACAAAAATGTAATTCATTGATTTAATTTCATTTAAATTAACGCTTGCTTGAAAATTTTAATCATGTTCAAATGACAGTTCAACTAATTAAAACCTAATATACGCTGCGCAAATACCTCAGTGCTGCTGTGAATAACTTAAACCTGCTTGTTTCTATGGATATGTCATTGCTTTACATGGAGTGTTCCACAATATGACTTTAAACAGGCACTACATTTATTTAATTACAGCTGGTTTTACAGCTCAAAAATCTGACCTGTAACTTGGTCTGGTTTTGTCTCCATGAAGATAGAAAGATTTAAAGCCGTACTGTGAAATATTTCCAGATAAGGCATAACATCTCTGGAGAAAAGCATTTGACGGACCCTCCACCAGAAAAAGTTACACGATGCACCTTTAAACAATTATTTCTGACTGATTATTTTTTCTTTCATTCACTTTTACTTCTCTGCAATAAACTGTGCGTGTTTTCTTACTAATTTGTACTTACTAATAGATGCCACTCAATTCAATAAAAACTCACTCATCAATGTCAACTATTTGCAATATTTTGCAGTGCTCTAGTTTGGAGTACCAGACCCCCTCCTCGCGCCCGGTGCCCGTCCCTCCCCTGCCCTCTAAAGGCAGCAGATCTCCCCATGGCCACGGGGACTTTTCTGACCCCAAGAACCACACAAAACACACACCGAGCTCAGCAGTAAGCCACAGAAAAACTCATTTTCTTGAATCTTTATTTGTCTTTATTAATCTGTCCTGTAAAGTCCTTTCTCTCCACAAACTCTGCATGCTAATTGTGAGGGGCCAATGTCTGCCTCCATATTATTCTTGTCGTAACATTTGTCTCCTTTGCACAAACCAGACTCAGAGCAACAATGACGCATTCGCAACACAAAACAACACCAAAAGGTTAGTCGTGTTTCCAATATACAATTCTGTTTCATTGTCTTCTAACTCTACCATCCTGTTTTATAATATTTTGATTGAATGTTTTCAGTAGTAAAGTAGGAAAATCCAGTACTGAATGTAAATATGCATTTTACGTGTGTGTTTTGAAGTAGAAGTGAGAGCAGGTGCAGTATCTGTACTTTCTACTCCGCTACGCGTTTGAACTGGACTGAAAATAAAAGTATGTTGTTATTGTTGTCTGAGACCTGTGGAAAAAGCTGGGTTTATTTTTAACATTTAAAAATATGCAAATTAAAACAGCTAGGAAAAAAACTATATATTTAATTGTTTTATAGCAACAAAAATTCTGCACACATCTTATCAAAATAAGTATATTTGAAGATCTCAAAATCTGCAGGAAATACTTTTTAAAGTGGGTACTCTAATACTTTTTCTTAAGTAGATTTTTTTCGCTCTGGTACCTGTAGTTTTACTTAAGTAATACACTTTAGTACTTCTTTTACCATTGAATGTGCTATAATAGCTCATCCCATGTCATGTAAGCTTAGTTTTTTGACTAACAGCACTAAACATGAATAGTCAGTAATGGTCGTCTTGTTAAAAAATGATTCTCTAAATGCTGGAAATTAATGAAGTATTTATAATTATTAAGGTGATGCTCTCTTTCCTCTCTGAAGTGTATCTCTTTCTTTTTGATGTATTGTTACCATTTATTGTTCCTAGGCCCCAAAGTGGTGACTCAAGTACACTGAAGGAGAACAGGTCCAGTGGTCTGAGGCTGCAAAAACAACGCACACTTTCCAGCAGGTGACACGTTACTTTAAAAGCACAAGTAACGTATTATATTATGCCAAAGTCTGTTCAGTTTTTAACTTCAAATGTGCAACTTTCAACAGTGCTGAATGTCTAACAGACCTCAGTCCAACCTCCTCCAAAAAGAATGAATGTAAGTTATGGTTTTAATATTGTGTGGTCCCGTGTACAATGGAATTACACACCTTTGTTATACTGAGAAAAAGATGTGGTTTGCTTCAGATAATCTAGTCATTTTCTTTTCGATCTTGTTATTATTGTTTTCTTTTAGCTATTTGTAAAGGTCCTATATTCTGCAGCTTTAAGTCATAATAATGTTACCTTATCAAAAACATATGCAGAGTTTTGCTTTGTTTCATTAACATGTTTTGAGTTCTCATTTATTATTAGTCTGTCTACATCGCTAAAGCTCAAAATGCTCTGTTCCACCTTGTGATGTCATGTAGTAGTAGTTTTCAAGTGAACAGCTCCATTTACCTTTTACCCAGTTCCAGGTCTGAAATAATCTAAATAATTCTAGTGAAGTATAGAGTTTAAAAACACAGTGGAGCATTTCCTGTACTACTAAGGCGCATCTAAAAGCGGTTCATGTATTACCACATGACATAAAAGTATTTTCTGTTTGAGAATAGAAGTAAATATGCAGGATTTGTGTGTGAAATGTGAATGAAACAAAACACAAATCTAGGTTTTTGACAGAAACATTATAAAATAGATTAAAAATAGGGTTATATGGGCTATTAAAATATTGTAACCCACATTATGCATTTTTCAGATGACTGTTCCAATAAAAAATTAAATAAAAATCAAATTGCTGGTGTTCATAGGTGCAGCAGCCTGGCTCGGACCGTCCAGCCCCGTCAAACAGCGGAGAAAACAAAAGGAAGCAGAACTGAGGAGAGTGGCTCATAAGAGAGACAAGAGCTCCGTCGGAGAGATGACGAGAACCATGTCCTCTTGACCCCTCCTCCAGTCGGTGCGAGAGTTACCTTCACCTCACAAGAACTTCACTCTCACTGGAAAATATTTGCGCTGTAATCTTGCCATCACGGAGTCTGTGCGTGGGAGACACAGACCACCAACTGTTCAGTAATCACCTCAGCATCAGTTCAGCCTATTCTAAATATAGAGCGGTTTTCTTAATGAATTTGTTTATGGGGCTTCCATTACTGCAGTGCATCTCATCTTTATTAACCGCCCGGAATGACGACAGTAATGAGAGGCTGGTGCTGAGGCTGAGATTGTGTTGGGCTCAGATAAAATGCACGAAAGAACTGATTAATTAGTAAACACAATAACAATTAAACAGCCACTACCTTTGTTTGCTCTGACAAATCTCACCACAGCAATAAATGGTTGGTATTCAGATATGTGCATCTGTTAGCAAATAAAGGATTTTTTAACAATAATTTAATTTTGATTATTATTTAAATATTAATATACACTTGAAAATACTCCAATTATTGTGTAACAAACTTATTTTCAGTTGACTTTAATACTTTTTATTTAACACCTGTATTTAATTCGTTTTTTAGTTTATGCATTTTTCATTTAACATTTTTCCCAAATGCAGTTGTATTTTTTTACATCCAAATATAAATGCCTACATATTTAAACAATTTAAACAATAAAGCTGAAAGGTGATGAGATTAAAATAAAATGTTATGAAGTCATTTTGGTTTTTTTGACACTTGAAAGACCATATATGTATCGAGACCTATGGTACTGGTACATTTTTATTATTTATGAATAGGCTTCCAGCGTTTCTTGGATCCAGGGCAGGAACTCGCACAGTTTGACGTAGACCCCGGGGTAGTTTGGCAAAGCACAGCCCTGCCCCCATGACACCAGACCGTGCACCTCATCAAAACACACGAGCGGACTGCCTGAATCTCCCTGAAATATACAACACAACAGATCTACTAACACTGAACAATTATACTAATTTGTATGGATTTAAAAATTTGACAAAACAACATAAATTTTCTGTATTTTGCTCATTTTGCTCATTTGCCTATATTTAATATCCTCATAATTCTTCAGTTTACTGTAATGCTCCACCTTTTTTTTTCTTTTTAAAGAAAGTGATAGAAAGAACAATTTATTTATAACAATACAATGTGACTTTTTCAGTCCCCACTTGTCTCCAGAGGAAAAAATAAATAAATGCAAAATAAAAAATAATAGTAAAAATAAATAAAAAATAAAATACATTTTGATTTGGTATTTAAAAAAATTAATGTATCTCCTTTGAAACAAGAAGGTGAGGGTATTAGGTCAAGTTATAGGTCAGATCTGTGGAGAGGAATCCCCACTCGCAGTAATAATGCAAGGGATTTTTGCTTGTAGGTTTAAAGCTAGATAATTTTAGGTAATAATATCTGCATGGAGGTAAGCAGTTAGCAGACCGACCACCTGAAAAGTTACATACCACATATTTATAAAGCACTTTAAAAACTTTACAGCTGCCCACAGTGCTGTACTCAGTCATAGAATAGACATGACAGTCACCACAGTCAAAGTAACAACACAACTATTAAAAGTCCTCTCCTGCGTTATTTGTCTGTCTACATCTCAAACCTCAAAATGCTCTGTTCAACCTTGTGATGTCATGAAGCAGTAGTTTCCAAATTAACAGCTTCCTCGTACCTTTAGTTCAGTAGAGACTGGCAGTTCCAGGGCTGAAATCAGCCAAATGATTCTAGTTAAGGTGTGTGGACTTGAACAAACAGTGAAGCACTGTATTACCACATGTTATCACAAGGTGGAACACTGTGTTTGAGAGAAGAACTCGTCCTAAAAATGCATTGTTTGTGAACGTGTGTGAATGAAACAAAATACAACTCCAGGTATATGTCAGGTATGACAGTATAACATAAATCAGACAAAAGTGTAATATTGTCACTTTAAAAGCAAGTGAAAAAAGTGAATAAACATAATGGAGTTAAATGAACAGACTTGGAGATTTTATGATAAGACTAAGATTAACACTAAATTCTGAGTATTTAGTTGTGTGTTTAGTTGAATGCAGCATTCAAAATTCCTTGTCAGTCCTTGAACTCAACACCACTGAGTGTAGTAGCAGCAGACTTACATTGCATGCGTCCTTGCCTCCATCCAAATATCCAGCACACAACATCCTCCTGGAAATCATTCCAGGATAGGCTTTCTCACACTCGGCGTCACTCAGAATGGGAACGTCCAGACACTGCAGACTTGTGGGTAAGACAGCTGTAAAAATAGAACTGACTCAGACAAACTGATAAGGTGATGACCCATTTACAATCCTGTAATGGAAAAGTTACACTCAAAGAGAACAGTTGGTGGTTAGAGTTGAACGAGGCATGAACGCACCAGAGTGCGTCTGGTCTACTTCAGTCAAGAGATGTACCACATGCCTTGACTAGCTTTACACACCCAATAAATGTTGTGTGGAAATGACCTTATATACTTAATTAACTCAAATCCATTATCTCTTTTCTTTTCTTCATATAAATGTGAAATGTAAAATCTTCATATAAATCAATGAGGATGATCCTAATTTTGAAATGTTTTAACCCTGAGATAGGTAAAAATGTCATTCCCACAACGGCTAGACTAATGTTTAACAAAACTTCTCCTGCCTCTTCTCCGTAAGCGTATGTGTTTGTGTGTCTAGAAAACCATTATGTTGCCTGATTTGCTGTAGTGAACCCACCGTTCTCCTCAGTGGACGTCTTGCCCCAGCCTGACACAGAACAGAGCAGGCCCTCGTAGGGGCACCCCGTGGGCAGAGAGATGGGGGCCACTGCCTGTGTCACCTTCACCGGGTGGAACAGTTTGATCAGCATGATGTCGTAGTCCAGTGTCTGGTAGTCATAACTGAGAGGATATATTAGATATGTTTGTGTTTGTGCAGAAGGCAGCGGGAGGAGCTGGCTCACCTGGGGTGCCAAATGATGGTGTCTGTTTTCATGAGCTGCTCGGTCCCCTCAGACACACGGAGGTTGTGTTCTCCCAGCATGATCTGCATGGCATAAGGGCTACAACAGGCGACTACTGAGTACCACAATATACACATTTATACATGACACTGAATATCATAATTATCACAGTTGTCCCTGTGTACATTTTACTTTTACAGCAAAAACAAATTAATTATTGCATTTATATGGCGTCTTTCATGACATCCAAAGCACTTTACAGATCTCCACCATCATTCACACACACACACACACACACCACTTTTTGTACTAGGCAATGTGGGTGAAGTGCCTTGCCTAAGACACTGGCGCCCCATTGTGGCACCAGATTTTCCCAGTGGTCTCCCCTCCAAATACTAACCAGGCCCAGCCCTACTTATCTTCTGAGATCTGACAAGATCAGGCTCTGACAAGCCTGTATGGCCACTAACATAATCTAACATGATGACAACATTTTTAATTATTATTTATTTATTTATTTTTTTTAAGAAAATGTGAAATATTAGTAAGTAAGTTTGCTCTACTAAATACTATAATCAGAAACGAATCAATACTAAAACAGTTCCATTAAAAATATTTTGTGTTGAAAAAGAGATAATTACATAAACAATTACATAATTATAGTCTCTAAAATAGGGTGTTTTCATTATTATTTCAGAATCCAAATTGGTACTGAGTATCAAGTTGAAAAAGAGAAATTACAGTATCTTGACAACGAGTACATTCTAGCCCTTATGATAATTCAACAGTTGTAGCACATGTTGACGTGTGTAAATGTGTCCTCAAGCCTATTGTTTGCCAGTGCTGAAGTGGGGCTTCTCTTATAATGTCCTTACTTGTACCAACAGTGGGCCACAGAGAGCACCCACTGCTCGTTGATGAGCACCCCTCCACAGAAGTGGTATCCGTAGTTGAGAGAGGCCATGTAAGGACGAGTATGAGGCTCACACTCCCGCCCACCGATGATCCGACCATCCTCCCGCGGAGCTGCCACTGTCACACACACACACACGCTGATAGTTTAGAAGATAAGACTTTTGTTTTCTACCATGTTCACATGGGTTACAAGGGTTCAATTACTTTTCAGAAAACAGATGTTAGATACATTTGTGAGAAAGTGTCAAATTCAAATGTCTCACCAGACCAAGAAAAAGCATTTATACACAGACTTTGGACCACTTAATAAGGTTGTAGTAATACAGCTTATGGTTCTGAGCTTGACTGAATATTAAGTCCAGCCTTTCTGTATTGTTAATCTCTGTTACAACTATACCTGTAGCATCAATAAGAGTAACAGAAATACTAGGCCTACTTGACTATGCACTATGTAACTTTTCTGGAGGAGGGTCCACCACCTGCTTGTCTCCGTGGAGATGTTATTGTTTAGTCTGTAACTCTATTGATTTGTAACAAAATGTAAATGGTAATAATAAATTCAAAATAAGTAGCAAGAATAGCAAGGGACTGTCAAGTGTCAAATAAGGCATAACGTATGTGGAATCTTCCTCAGTATGGCATTAAACATATCTATCCTCATGGAAACAAGCAGGTGACAACACTAGGCTATGTTACAGGTCAAATCTGTGGAGAGGCAAGTCTGATCACAGTAAGAATGCAAGTATTTCAAAGTATTTTTGAGAACTAAAATCATGCAAAACAGACATGTTTAATGTAGGCCTACTAATGAGCAAGTATTATACAACAGAAAAGTGGCAAACTGCACCTTTAATTATGCACCAGCCACTACTATGAAGAAGCCAATAGCTACATCCGGACCATCTAAAACCAACAACTACATCGTATTCAAATTTACCCAAATTCTAAATTACATAAATTACACAAATCCAATTCTCATTTTAACTGATGTATGTATTGCACAGTGTATATTTAATTGTCATTGATGGGAAAATACATTTAATTACAGATTACTGGATACCTACATTACAGTTCTGTTACATGAGCCAACCACAGAATTATATTCTGAATATTTGGAATATTTTGACATAGAGTTGGATTATATTATAGTTTATCAAATTTAAGTCTAATTAGAGAAAGAAAAATCACACTTGCAGCCTCTACAAGTGCTTTTCTATTTTTCTATATTTCTTAATAATACTGTGCTGTTCATACCCAAAATTACATTCAAGTCCCATTGTGTATTACTTTTAATTTATAAAAGTAACTGGATCTTATTCTGGATGCCACCAAATGAAAGAGGAAGTGTACTGGAATACAGCTACTTAAAATTAGTAATGCGTATTCAGTTACTTCCCAATACTGCTAATTGTAAATGCAATACTATGTTTGTGTGTGTTTACCAGCAGCTCCCACCAGCAGCAGCAGAGCCAGCAGCCTCATGATAATGTCGATGTGGAAACACCAGGGCACACCCTCACATGTTTTTTTATAGTCTTCTACACGCCCCTATCTCCTCCACCTCCTCCTCCTTCATCTCCACCTCCCTCTGGTTTCTGCACACATCTGTCCATCCAGCTCCAATAACCCCTTATCACTTTTTACCCTTTTCATGTGTGCCCCCTCCCGCCGAGCAGCGACGCCCCCCATGGTTATGTCATCTGTCCAACTGAGCCATAAATGCGCTGCATGGTATGAGCTCATTTAGCACCTGTTTTGATTTCCCTCATGGGTCACTCATTGTTGGCAAAGGATTTAATCAGAAAAAAAAAATGTTAGTTCAACCTTGCAGTGGTGATAAAATTGACCAAAAATGATTAGCATTAAAAATATGTCTAATACTAAAATATTTCAAACCATAATTGGATAAAAGACACTACAAAAAACAAACTAGAAAGTAAATGAACACACTATTACAACAACAACTACTACTACTTCCAAAAAGCAAATAAAACCCAGTTGAATGACCTTGAATAAAAGCCAGTTTGATGAGAAAGAATCATCTGTTTTAGTGCTTTCTATGTGTGGCCCAGGTTTTGTTTGTGAATTGTTGTCATTATTTTTTATTCAGGAGTTATATCTGTAATAAGAAACAAGCTGAATAACCCCATAGC
>KN501381.1:1920-21732 GCA_000787155.1 Scartelaos histophorus | reverse complement strand
TGGACGGACAGGCATAGATGGCAAGGATAAAAAAATGATAAAAAATAACCATAGCGATTAACGATTTCATGAACTATAACATCAACCTACCCAGAGACTACAGGTGGAAATTAGCACTAGCGCTAACAACCTGGTACAATACATCGCTCCTGTTATGGTTAAGGTATATTGTACACTGTCCCTGTCTCGTTAAATAAATAAAAAACAATTCAAAATCATGGACACCGGTGTTTCCCGCAGCGCTTTATTGTTAGGGCGGCCACATTATGACGTTTTGGCGGCACGAAATCCACTCCCACACCTCCCACTCCCTCTGTAGCAGTTATGGGATTTGGGATTTGTCCTATACAAGACCTATACAATTTACTGCATACAAACACATTCATACAAATCATGTGTAATTTCTTAAACTATATTTCATCATCCCCTTGATTCATCTAAACTAGTATGTGAACAGCATCTTCATACCTGAAAAAGCAGATTCAACTCTTTAGTCATTTCCAAAACTCCAGCTAACTCACTCCATACATTCTCCTTTTTGCTGTGGTCCGTACAAATCCATAAAATCAAATAAAATTAATGTATTCCAACAACATCAACCAATTAATGCATTAAAGATAGGCAAACCTTTGTTCCTCACATGCATCATCTGGGATCAATTCAGCCTTGTACCTTATAATCAGCGTGTTCAACCTTTAACTTTTCTTTTTTTCCTCACACTTTTACCCAAAATTGCACTGCTTAAATGGACACAGCGAGAATCACTAAAAGGCTCTATTCTCCAGCCAAAATCCAGTGACACAGCAGGATTGCTCTTGCACTGTTTTGTGTTTCCTACGATGATGTATTACTTTTTAACTGCCTATATCTGTTGGACCTCCGTTCTAATTAGCCGGTGCATTCATCTCACTTTAGGATATGTGGCTTTGTTCTTGGTTTCATTTGCAGACCACCGCGGAGCAAAGAGCGAGGGCAGGTATGAAAAGGAGGGGCGACTAAGGCGAGAACGGTCCTTACCAATCAAGTGTAGTCCAAACTGCAGCTACTGAAGTTTGCAGTGCTTAAAATTTAATAAAAGGGTACAGTAGGTTAATGAAGGCTGACAGTTACATTTCTTAACAGTATATTAAAGTGCGTATGACCATTTTTTAAAAGATTCTTTAATATTAATTTAATTGGGTGGGATTATGACTATTGAAAATATAATCACAGGAAGTAGAGAGTTCAAATCACACTAGGGAGAATTTTATGCAAAAGTTCAGCACAATTTACACATAACAAACATTTATTTCTTTAAAAATGATTATTCCTTCTTATATATTTGTATTTGCATTGTATCATGTTAAGAAATGTTGCAGGGTGACTGTTACCATAATGTAATTTCCAACCTACAAAAAAGGAAATAATAGGAAAACTAATGTGAATGTTTTTGGAAAAATCCTAAATATAATTATTAAGTGTTTTTGTAACATATCTTAAACAGATATGTGCAGTTCTAATGATGATTCAATATTTTCACAGTATTCACCTGATGATACAATATCCACAGCTAGACCTGTCATGATAATTACTATATATTCTCTTATATTCCTCTCATTCAGTATATGAAAGCTGGAAGAATATTTCTGATCAATATATATTGTGTATGTGTTTCTTTGTTCTTGCTTTACAGTATCTAACAAGTGGAGCAGTTAAAGGTCAAACAAGTAACTTCTACAACTGATTACAGATACAAACTATTATTGTTATGCTCATGTTTTTTTGTTAGTTTTTTTAATAATATTGGACATTTAGAATGTGTTTTGGGGGATAATCCAGCTTTAGGTTTATTGTGTCAGCGGCATATATATTATTGTTTAGTCTATATTTTCTTCAGCAATATATCACACTTATTACTATTATTATTTTTTTTATGATGACGGCTACAGTTATGTGGTGAGGCTAATAGTACTTTCTCATATTATAAATGCCTGTCATATTCTGAATACAAACCATTTAAAGATTAAGTTTAATTTCTTAACTGGCAACATTTAAGCCAAGCAAATATAATCAAGTCTTATCTACAAAAAGAGCTTGTTATTCAATGTATTGCATCAGTCCATGATTTATTTTGACACTTTTTTTAAATTCCAAGATTAAGATTAAGATTAAGATTAAGATTAAGATTAAGATTAAGATTAAGATTAAGATTAAGATTAAGATTAAGATTTAGATTTAGATTTAGATTTAGATTTAGATTTAGATTTAGATTGAGATTGAGATTGAGATTGAGATATAATAACAAGAAAACTGACTTAAAAGTGCACTGTGTAACTTTTTGGCTGAGGGTCTGTCGCCTGCTTGTTTCCATGGATTTGTCATTGCTCTGCCTTACATTTATTTAAATACAGGTGGTTTTATAGCCCAAAATACATCGAAAAACAGGCATTCTGACTTTGCCTCTCCACTGGTCTGTCCTGAAGCCTCCATGAAGACAGAAAGGTTTAAGAAACATTCCAGAAAACAGTAACATCTCCATGGAGAAAAGCTTTTGACGGAACCTCCCCCAGAAAAGTTACACAATGCACCTTTTATGTAATTGTGAAAAGAACGGTAAAAAGGTCAAAAGGTAAGCTTAAGTTTCGAATTGGCACAACAACGATCCAGACAGACAACAACCAAACCTTGTTCACTTGTTTGCACAGTGGGTTCTGTTGTTGTGAGCACATTTTATTAGCACAAATGAAAACTCAACAGTAAAGGACAGTGACAGACAGTGGTCAATATGAGGAGAGTCACAGGGGGCACGCGCCTATAGAAGCAAGGGCAGCTTTTACAAAGGGACATTACACACCTACGCAATAAAATACTGCTCAACTAATGTGCTGCAGTACCATGGTGACCCTCTCAATCACCGCTCTCTCACTTCAGTCCAACCACAGCAGGTATCCAATAAAGTGTTTTGAATTCCTTCGCTCATCTACTTAACATTTTAGACTTTTTTTTCCATCTAATACATAGTTCAGAGCATATTTCTTAAACTTTGTCTTACCGTATCAACATTTTAACTATAATTACGAATTAAAAGACAATATATCCAGGATCCTACTGACAAAAATCTGAATACGCTTTTTTTCCCTTCAATTGAAAACCGCTTCATGAAATTGCATATTCTCTATAATAGGAAGGCTGCGCAGGGATCAGACATGTGGGTGTACCAAGGCCAAACATTCATCGCAAATGAAATGATTAAAAGTAACGCAAAGGACAAGTAGTTAAACATAAAAAACGTCACTAGATTGGAACTGTTTTTGCAGCCCTCCTCGCTCAGCTTAAAGACGATGAAAATATACCAATCAAATAAATGAAAGCTCTTGAAAACGCAATTAAGCACCGGCCCTGACTTAATTAGGTTGCCCATGGATACCGGTGTTTTTTTTTCATTACGATTTCACTGCGCCGTTTGCAGTTTGACCCTAGTCTCTTGGGAGGACGTTTTAACCTCCAGACTTTGGCCAGATGTAAAGGAAAAAAATATATATTCAGGAACAGAGCCCCATTTATAAAGCACTTTGCCCCGCAGGTATAAACGCTAGGAGCACCAATTCTACTCCTCCGTCAAGAAATGAGAAGAAGAATAAGGCTTGGGGAGGGGATGTGGAACCTACATGTTTCCCAGCATGCACCTGTGAATCCGCAGGGACAGCTCTGATTAGGTCTTTAATGAGATATATAGCAGTGGTAGGTTTGAGGGGTTTGCTATTATCCCTACCCCCTAATAGACAAAATACACCAGAGCTCCACGATATAGGGAAAAATGCCATTCTACAAAACAATTTATTCTGGCTCCTGCTTTTAGGGTCGCCATAGCAAAGTCATCTCAGACATACCGCAAGTGACTAATCAAAGAAGCCGTTATACAATTTGATGACATGTCCGTGCAATTATTTTACAATAGGTAACAAAATACAGATGGAAAATTTGCTTGTTAAAAAAGTTGGAGGAAGCCTGAGCAGATTCACTGTTATTCTTTACATACACATACATATTTGTTATTATACAATCTAAATTCACAAACTTGCATTGTTTTATAGCCACTTATTCGTAAAGTATTTCTAATCTGGTTGTGTCACCATGTAGATTTAGTCTGTTAGTTTCATAGACTGTATATTTAAATAGATAAAGTAAACCTGCTGCAGTCCAAACAGGAAGTGTTCATGGGGCGTTTTGAGCTCCACTGTTTCCAATTGACTTTACATTGGAAAATTGTCACCCCTCTGTGTGTAACTGCTGACATGAGTCTCGTTATTTTGGTCTTAAAATGTTCATATTAACCCTCTCTACATGACTCTGGTGTTTTTACTTCACTCTTATGCACACACATTCCTATCCTATTCCTAATTTGGAGCTTTGCTTCAAATTCACTCTTATAACAGTTAGCATGGGTGATCTCCCTTTGACTGGAGCTTAACGCTGCAGGTGACGTCACACTCCACTTCTTTGTACAGTCTATGGTTGGTTTCCACAAGGCCACACTGATCACGGATGCCGTTCATAATGCACTGTTTTTGCACTGAAATGCTCTTCCATTAAGTTATACTGCTCCCTCTATGCATCATGTATTGTCAACATTGGCAGAGTGCTTAAAGATATTAATAAACTTACATTTCTTTAAATATGCTGCAACTTAAATCATTTTGTAATTTTGTCCAACAATGAGGTTCCTCAGACTATGCAGCCAGTTCCACTTTATATGCCATAGTTTTAATTAAAAAGGACTTATCTGACAACAGCTAGTTAAGCCACGGGCGACACAGATTTCCACATTTCCACAGAAGAAGAAAAAGCTTTTGAATATAGTAACTCTCGCTGAGTTCCTATCACAGCCCTCCTCAGAGTATGGTCTATTATTTATTTTTTACTGCAGACAGATGTGATTTGTTATATCTTTCTGGGTTGCACAGCGTAGGTACATTGTCAAAAGAATACTTTTTATGAGATTGCCGCAACCCACTGGGAGTTTTTTTAATTGACAGATACTGCTGTGTTGTTTTTTTTTAATAGAAGGATAATTATTTTCTCATTACAAGAAACTCAAGGATAAAACGCACATTTAGCTCAGAGTCGGCACCGAAGGGATTTAAACATAAAACATATCATCTGAGTAATTAATATTCTTATAGCTACATTTACCCTTTTTATTTGCAAGTCACATTTTGTTCTTAAACAATAATACAGTTGTTTATTAGATCATTTCATATAATTTAATTTTAATGGTCCAAGCCACTGGTGGTTTGAATGCAGTTCATAGTATTTTTTTTCTCTTACAATAGTGACGCATATCAATTATTAATGATCAGGCCTTGGCAGCAACAATGCATCACCTGTGGACCTTACATGGCTAATTATGCATTCAGAGGCATAAGTAACCAGGACAAATCAACCGACTCAATATGATTCATACTAATTAAAGCCGGCCAGATGCCAATTAGATTTACATTGTACTATCCATATGTTTATCGGAATAATTAGCGCTTCCCCAATCAAATATGGCAAAAAATGACAACTAAGTTTCACACATTGTGTGTTTAGTTTAGTTGGAGAGATTATTTTTTCTGATATTTAACAATTTATACATTCATTATTTACAAATAAAAGTGAATGTATTATATAAAAAATGTAAATGTACTCCATTAAGCTGTTTTCTGTGACACTAATGAATAATTTCCTTTTCCAAGTTGCACTGTGTAACTTTTTTGGTCTGTTGCCTCCTTGTCTGCGTGTGAGGTTATTGCTTCACCTGAAATGTTTCACAATATGGCATTACACATATTTGCCTCCATGGAAATAAGCAGGTGATATCACCAGGCAAGTTAATATGTCAAATCTATGGAGAGGTGACCCTGTTCACAATAAGAATGCATGTTTTCCAAGATAAAACTGTAATAAAAAAATAATAAATTTATTTAAAAAAAAATAAAAAAATAAAAAGATAGATATATTGAATGCCTTATTGAAGAAACTTTTAGGCAAATCATAACAGCTCCACAAACAGAAGCCACCCTTAGTGAATCTTTAATAATCTTTTCATTGTATGTGGACCATATTTAGACTTTGTTAAACTGGTAAACAGTTAGCAGCACACGAGCAGTAATAGAGGGAGGCTGGGGTTCCACTCTGATTCATTATAGTTTAATTAGACAGGGGTCGTGACACCAGCTCTCCAGGGTGGCCAGAGGCAGCTCAATAAACGTCATCCAGCCTCACATCTCCAGACAGGGGAGGCCAACCTGCAGTGATAGAGGTCAACAGAGTTAACTGAACTCCAGTGGATAGAAGGACCAGTCTGATGGTATTACAGAAGACACCTCTGGGACCGGCACACATCTGGCACACTCCAACATACAACAAACACTAGAGCTACGTGTGACCCAGGATCAACTACCAACCAGCAACTTAACATGGACCTACAAGCTGTTAGTGTGTAGAAACAACTGTGTGAGCTGATTCAAATATTAAGACATTCACTAATAATAACACAATATGCAAATGAATGTACAAGGCTAAGAATATATGATCGTTTTGTTTTGTTTTTTAATTAGGGATGTGCTAAAATATCAAAATATTGTTATACGGTGATAATAAATGTGGAGTTTTGTGGACTGTATTTTTTGTATATTTATTTTGTAACAGTGCAACAGTTTTGATGTTTTTCCGGAGAAAGGAAACTTGTTCATGCAATACTCAATACTCAATATAGGTTATAACTGGTTTATTCCATAGACTTTGCACAGGTAGTGGTTTAACAAATACTGTTGTTAAAATGTATTTGGTCATATTGTAGAATATCATGTACAAATATTAGTATCAATGTATAGTACAAGACCGATCTTACACTGATATCATTGTTCTGCTTTTATGTGTTAATCAGTACAAAACCATAAAAAGTATATATGGTATAAATAAGAAGAAAAACATGGTTATAACTTCACTTAATGTACTACAACATGTCATTATTATCAAGTAATTAGATGGGCTTCAGTAAATGACTTGATTGTACTTTTCTAGGTCACACACAATGGAAGGTGCAGCGCAACAACTGTCAATCACTAGGAGTCTAATACTATAAATATGCCAAACCAATTAATACTAAAGCGTAAGATAAATAAAACTGAATCTCAATCTTAAAAGTGTAAGAGTAACTTTTCTGACAGTCTGACAGTATCAAATGCTTTTCCTCATGGAGATGTTAGAGCTTACAGTATGATATTGAACCTTTCAATCTTCATGGAGGCAAAGAAACAAGACGAAGTTACTTTTCAGATCTGTGGAGAGGCAACCCCACTTAGTCAGAATGCCTGTTTTTCTATACATTTTAGATATTTGAGCTATAAGGATGAGAACTTCGCAGATCAATTCCTCAACTCAAGAACATAAAGAGAAATCCCGCACACCGTCTTACTTGCAAATAGTGAAGATTTATTAGGACAGGCAACGTTTGGGCACTAGGCCTTCATCAGACAAATAGAGAGTGAGAGCTCAGGTGGCGTCTTAAATAGGGTGTGGCAAGCACCCAAGGGTGGCAGGTCATAAAAGGCACAGTGAACCCAAAAACACAACATAATTCAAAATACAAAGACAATCATTAAACAATATTAGTAATCATATTGCTAATAATAATAGAAAAATGATCAAAATACAAACGTACAACAGAAGAGTATCTGAATACATATAGATATTATATAAACACCCAACTATGGAGTAAGACTGGCGTGATATATACATAACTATATATACACAAGGATCATATAACCCAGCCCATGTACAACCCAACAGAGACAAAGTGATAGACTATAGTGTGTGGGATTTCTATCTTTATGTTCTTAGATATTTGAGCTATAAAACCACCTGTAAGTGGATAAATGTAAAGCAGAGGTGCTGAATATCATACTGTGGAACATTCCAGGCAGAGCAATGACATATTCATACAAAAAGCCGATGATGGACAACCTAAAAATGCATTTTTTCCCCGTTGCATACGTTTAAATACTATCCTCGCATAATGTATTCTAATAATAATTTTCTATGTTTATATTTGTATTTAGCGCTGTGCAAAAGCAGACAGAGCTCACTATACAAATATTTGAGATCATTGGGTTAGTGGGTTGGCATTCGTTATGAAAACAGTAGCACCATCTAGTACACAGAAATGAACTGTACCCCATAAATATAAATAAAGCATTTGTCAGGGTTATAAAGTGCTATTTATTTTCTCTGTACCTCAGCATGGAATCTATCATGAATCATACAGTGAAGTACAAACAAGCAACACATTTGAGCAGCCGCTGTAAGGAAATATCGGCATGTATAATACTGAGTGGGCCTCTACTTAAGAAAAATAAGAGAAAAGGACGGTTGCATGAAGATGGGTCTCCACGGACGTCCTTTAAGGGGTCTCTGGATCTCGGAGCCGGGGCCCTTAACATCGCCAATCTAATTAAAGGTTATGCAGATTCCGTCTTCCAATCCAAAGAGCAGGGCAGGGCATCAGGGATACATAAGTAAAGAGCCAGGGTAATTACTGAGATTTAGTGTGTGGCCATGAGGGTAAGATGATATGAAAGGTATCAAGAATTTGCCTTGGGAAATGGGAGCATGAGATAAGTTAGTGCTACCATAGTGTTAAGCAGAAAATGCAGAGAGGGAGAGGTGTTTTTCCCATTTATTTTTATGAGAGAACTAAATAATTAAAGATTGTTATAGATAACACAAAAAGGGCTGTAGCAGATCCTTGTTAAAAAGAACTTTGAAATTGTTATCACCTGAAGCTTAAAGTCAGTTTCCTCATTTTAAGTTGATTTAAATGAAAAAAAAAAAAGCTTTATCTATAAAAAACTTTTTACTTTTGTTTTATCTTATCAAGTAATTAGATATACAAGCTGAACATAGCTAATAGTTGATGTTACCTTTTTTTGCAGTATTTGATGGTGAAAGCTCATATTGCTCCTGAAATGTTTAACAACCAAAATATACACTTCTAATTTTCTTTAACGCTCTATTACTGTCTGCCAAGATAATTATACATTTTGTGGGTTGTTTTTATTGTTTGTATACTGCATGCTGTTCAGCTTTTATTCAATGTGATGACAAGCAATACACAGCCTAAGCCCTTATGTAGTTATTTCACTTGTTGAAGTGTATGTACTGTAGCAAGTTTTGTGAAACTTAGACACACAAAGATGAATTAAGTAAGAAATTTGGTTATTTTATTGTTAAATGGCACAAATTTAAAATCTGTCTTCTTTATATTCAATATATTTGTTTGTTTTTGACCAACAAAATGTAAGACTACCAGGAAAGCTAAATATATTATTTAGTGATCTATGTTATAATGTTTCCTCATTAGAAATAACCCAGAGTGTTTTGTTTCATTCAACTTAACACATAAATTCTGCATAGCTTGAGCATGAAGTTGCAATGCTAGCTCGCTCTGTTGTCAGCACACTAAAACAGTTTATCATCATGTTATAAAATAAGTTACGATGCTAAATTAGCATTAGAAAGTGGGATGCGTCTTAATAACCCATATGCATTAAATGCAGGTGAGTCCATAAATGACGAGAGAGTAGCCCGACATCCACTCATACCTGATCGATACAACTAACCTACCCCCTGAGAGAGCCATGTACATGTATATGTATATGTACATGTATGGTGATGGCATCTGAACCAATCTGTGGCATTTAAAAGCACTGTCAGTGTGGGTAATGTCTGAAATCTTTGTCTCATTACCAGGCAGCAAAGACGGGTGTGGGGAAGTATGCATGTGCACGTGCACCATTGTGAGTCTGTGCATATACACACACATCAACCTTTTCGTTTGCCTCCCATTACACAGCAGACCAGTGTGTATCTCATACGCTCCCCATCCCACAGCAGACCCGCTGAGCGCTGCTCCTCACCTGGTCGTACAGACTCACTTGAGCAGAGCCGTCACTACACACACGCACATTATGCACAGTGTGTAGGGCACCAAGTGCTTGTGGGTGCACCACTGTGCAGCCGTTGCCACAGATCACATTTTGTGCATTTGCTCTGCCTCGCTGTCACATTGTTAAACATTTTTCATCCTAATATTTTGTCTTGAGCATGTTACACGTTGTTTTTCATTGGAATAGTTTGATATTTATTTTTATGATTCTGGCAATTCACTGAACGCACCACACCAGATGACCAGATGAGATTGGCTGAAATTCGGACAGACAGGGGCACAAATATAATGTTAATTAATAAAAACATTGGGTTTTAAGAAATTTTGTTTACACACAAAATGGAAGAAAGATCAAAATAAAAATGTCAAAAACAAATTGGAGTCTTGAACCCGAAATGCCCACAGGAAAGACGAGAGACTTAAAGTAGTGAGCTAAACTCCATATAGGGAAAAACTTAATTGTGGCACTACCTCATCTGCCTCCCCTTACCGCACCTCACTGCCTCCCCTGACCACACCTGCCTCCCCTGACCACACCTCACTGCCTCCCCTGACCACACCTCACTGCCTCCCCTCTGTTCCAAACATGGCGGCTGCTGTGTCCTGTCTGCACCTTCAGTCAGACCAAGGCGAGTGGTCACCTTGTGAACAGAGCGTCCAGAAGCTTTCAACTCAACCTCCCTATGAACAGTTTTTATTGTTTATCAGAAAATAACTACTCTACTCAAATAACTACTCTCTCAATACTAGTATTCTGCTTGAGTGTAATTTTCCGGACATTTAGGGCCAGATTCAGGATTTGGGGCAACAGCTTAGATTTTGTGACTGTCCTGCATTTTTCAGGACATCTGGTCACCCTAGCCACCCCACACCCTCAGTCTGCTCCACTCCACCTGATATTCAGGCAAGGCACAGCTCTTTTTAGGAGCTCCATGCCCCACACTCACAGAGTGAGCTAAGATCAGAGGCAAGATCGGGCCCTATGTTTTTGATGAGGTGACAACATTCTAGCATGGCTTAAAGCTTAAAGAATATGTTTTGCGTAATATAGACATTGAAATCACAATTTATCATGAATGATCCTGAATCCTAAAATCCAACTATGCTTTTTTCTTAGTCCATAGAAGTGTGACCGAAGCTGCTTTCCTGGCATTGGTCTCCCTGTTAATCCTATGAGAGGTAAAACACATTTCCGTGCTACTGCTCTACAGCACCCAGCTCCGGTGTGTGCTTTAAGCTGCCAGCAACAAGGAAGATTCACCCAGCATTTTTTTCCTTGGGATAAGATTTTTTTTTCCTGGAGTGAAGCTGTTAGACGTGTGTATTTTGGGGATTAGTGGCTTAATCGACCTTGTAATGGGGAGATCAGAGTTGCGTGCAGGCATGGATAGAAGCACACACAGTCATATTTAGGCTCAACCTTACTTTATTACAACGTTCTTGTCCTAAGATGGTTTTCTTTATTTCATAGGCTGCCACACTGTCTCTGCTTACATGCTTTTGCTTTTATACACAATATGCACTCTCCTTGCTCACCCTCGCCACCTTTTTGCTCTCTCACAGAAACCCTAATAACCTCATAGTTCTTCCCAGAAAATGCCCACTCAATGGCGTATAGTGCGGCGGAGTACATTGGACACCTTATCACAGCTTGCGACCAGTGCTTCCTGTTGTAATATGCTGCAGCTCTGTGGAACATTGCACTGTGGACTGAATACTCTCTTGGGTTGCGGTATTGTCTTGGTGAACAATGAGTGCTGCGCTAATGCTTCTGTGGACTCCAGAGGTCAGCGTGTGGAGTCACCATCTATACGACCTACAAATTTCCCACACAACATGTCCGTCATCGCTGCTGTATTTTGCCCAGTCCCTGAAGGGCTGTTCGCAGCGGTCACTACTCTTTCTTTCTGACGGCTCTGGTCAGCTGGGTGAGGTTAGTGTAGTGGAGGAGGTCGTAGGTTGGTGAACAATAGAGAGGTAATAGAGTGTGATCTCAAGCATATAAATTTGAAATGGTTCTGTAAAATGCAGTTCAAAGATAAGAATTGATCATAGAAAATAGAGTGAAAGTATAGTGGAAGTGAAAAAGAATATGATGAGTGAACCTTGAACTAACCAATATTCACCATCAGTGATTTTGCAAACTAGAAGCAGATCCTCAACAGGTTGTGATCTGTGCATGTGGGAAGCATATTTTGATTCATTATTATTAAACTTGCAACTTAAATGAATGCCATTTGAATAGCCTGAACTGTGACTGTGTGCAATGAGCTCCTGGAGCACCATTACCATGCAGAATACAAAGGTACACAAACATATTGAGCCATTTTCAACATCGATCTATTTACATGATCATTTTTAGGTAATGAGAGAGCTTCAGTGAAAAAGTTCTGCTGTTCTGTGTAGTTTCTCCAAGCCTCAGTTCTTAACTGGGTTTTTGCATTAGCAGCACCCGCATTAGCCACAAACTCAACAATAATGATCCCAGATTGGTCTGATTTTTAACAACCTTTAAAAATGGCTCATCTCTAATGGAAATATTAAGGCTATTGAGAGAAAAAATGGCTGTTCACAACGGTGAAGTGTTTGTCCATCTATATTTCCAAGTACCAATGTGAATGATTCTGTGTCATGACCTCTGAATGAAAAAAAAGCTGATGAAAAGTACTTCATATTTGAAATCTAAGAAAAGCTGCAAAATGTCATACAGCTCTTGTCTGGGAAGCTTTATCAAAATAATTGCACACCACAAGCCATTTTCTTTTTAACTTTTACCTTCTGGGGTTGCCACTGCAAATGACCTGCCTTTCAATCATCTTTCCAAGTGACAGCCTCTCCATTTGGATAGCTTATACATTTGTTAGATGTACAGAAGTTGAAATCTAGCTACACCATAAGGAATATTTTGTTCCTTTGTAGTCAGGCTTTGCGTGTTCTGATCCAATCATCCACTGTTACCAATGTCTGCGGCTTTGGTGCATCTGAGCGATGTGTGTTATCTCCCATCAGTGCCACTAGTGGAATCCAGTGCAGTGCGGCTGATAAGATGAGCAAACAGTTGGGATCGTTAGAGCGAAGACATTGTGTAATCACAGCCCTAATCTCCCCTTAATCCTGACATCACCAACTAACCACGGGTTCCAATGTAGCCCCGGGTCCACACCACAGTCCAGTGCCCAGACCAATGCTGGCGACACAATATAAACGATAGCACACCACACAGCACACATGCAAACAGAGGCACAAAACACCCAACAACTTTTGGTTTCGGAGCTAATAAAAGGCTTTGTGCACATGACTGGAGTCAGGGGCAAAAATCAATAGTCTCTCAGACAAAAATCAAGATTTCTCAGCCTTCCATTGCTTACTCACTCTCTTT
Source organism: Scartelaos histophorus (assembly GCA_000787155.1). Lineage (NCBI taxonomy): Eukaryota > Metazoa > Chordata > Actinopteri > Gobiiformes > Gobiidae > Scartelaos > Scartelaos histophorus. Next base: position 8,383 of record KN501381.1, on the reverse strand, counting down.
CCTGTTCTTCAGGTTCTTGATCTTGTTGGAAGTCCTCGGAGCCACTACACACTGATTGATTAAGATGATAAAACATTTTCCCATGGTGATGGTCTCACATTGACTGTTTACATCATGACTATTCTCTTCATTGTGTTTGTGTGCTTGGACAAAACACCCACAGCAGTGCAAGTTCTTGAATAACTTCCAATTCCAGGGAAAATTCTCCCCACATGGAGTCAGAAATAACACATGTGTGTGACTGGGTTTCCTTTGGAGACATAGGTTTTCCATCAACCTAAGCATAATATATTCATTCTACAGTTAGATGGACATCATGTCTCTAAGTGCAATACACTGTGGTCTTTATTTATTCACTTTACACCTCAAAATGGGAAGCTACTTCTATGGACACAGTTGCCTTTTTACCATCAACACCAAGTTTGACCACCAACAAACCTTCACTCACACACCACATTCAGATATAGAGACACGGCTGCCGAGGATTGGTCAAACGCATTTATTGGGCCAAGAATGAGGCCGCCTGTACAGTTGTTTGATATTGGGGAACCGTCTGAGGATCATCATCTGGTGAAAGACGACCCAGACTACCTTGGCATCATGTATTTGACAGTTATACCTGGAAATGTAAGGTCAAGGCATTCTCTTTTCCAATGTGCATGTATTTAAAGGCAACTCCTGGATGGGCTCCTACACCGCTCTCATTTAGCCCAGAGGAAACAAGAATCCAAGCACAAATGATGATCTGGGAATCGAGCCCAGAGAAGATTGTAAAATACTCTCTAACGCACTCGATAAACAAAGCGAGGGCTAGAAACCAGTGCCAAAGCAGGAGATAGGGGGGCGCAAGGTGATAAGGAAAAATAGGCAGAAATGCTGATGACATAGTGGTAAATACAAACATGCTCTTATAACACAACAGATCAAATATCCTCTGTGTGACTCTGTAAATACATGAAAAGACAAGGCGCTGAAACAGAAAGGGGATGGTGTGTGTGATGCTGGCTGGTACGATTGCTTGTTGGCAGAGAAGGAAGTGGGGACACACTCAAAGCTTGGAAGCAAGGAAGACATGAAGAGGCAAGATATCATGCTGCAAGTTTTTTTTCCTCCCAGAATGCCTCAGTCATGCCAGTAAAGCCTGTTTGAAATTAATTGAAAAGACAGACGCAGCCAGTGAGACAAAGACTGAGAAGAGAAGGGGGAAAGGTGTCAGAACGGAGAATGGAAGTGAAAACTCATTACAAACACTTTTTTAAAAAATATCCATAGATTCTTCATTTTGTATTGGCTGTTTGTTTTATTTATTTGAAGTTAGCTGCTTAATGAGTTCCCAGTGGTACCGCAATAGAAGGAGATGCAGAGGGACACACTGAGAGGAGATAATGGATAATTCCAGGAAAAATGCAAGCATGCAGAGAAGCAAATACATATTAAGTTTTTAAAGATACAAGAGATTTCCAGGTTAGTTTATGCCAAGAAAGACAAATATAAAACGCACTGACCTTCACAAGTGTTGAATGATGTAATAAAGAATATGAAAAAATAATCAAACTAAACATGTCATCTCTTTAACATTATAAGTATGTTTTTGATGCAATGGTAACTCTACAATTTAATGTGGGACTTGTTTGTTGGTATATTAATAAAACTAACCATCGGACCCATCTATTTATTTATGTATTTATTTATGGATATACTCTTTAACTAAGGATTTACTAACGCATTGAAATTTAGTCTTTTAGTTTACACCCAACTTGCATTCAATCCCTTCAATTCAAGTAGTTTTAATCCAATCCAATCCACTTTATTTATATAGCACATTTCATAAACAACAGTTTCCAAAGTGCTGCACAAATACAGACTAAAAGCAACAATAATAATATAATAATAAAATAAATACTAATGAAACACAGATTAAAACATATTAGTCCTAAAACAATAAACCAGTAAAATCAAATAAGAGCAAAGTCATAAGATAGCAATAAATACATAAAAAGTAGTAGTAGTTTTAGTGGCACTTTAGACCTGGTTTTGTCCTTTAGTTCTGGTGGACCCTATATATCTTATGAGGTGCTGAGAAAAGTGAAAGCATCACTGACCTAACAGAGTTGGCACAATGCATTGTTCACATTGTAAACAAGTACATTTTCTTTTCTCATATTTGTCATTTGACTCCACTTTTATCATTACACAAGTCAAAAAGATGAAGTTGTGTTTCTTGGAGCTGTTGAGAGCCACAGTGAAAATGGCGCCCAATGCAGATTGTGTACCTCGGCCCTGGCTAAGAGAGATTGGGCACAGCGTGGAGGCACACGGCCAGTTCTTTGTGCCGAGCAGAGGAATGGAAAACAGATGCCGCCTAAAATGCCCTGGCATGTGGTCTGTGTATTGATTCATTAGATGATTTTTTTTCTCTTTAAACAATGCGGCTTTATTACTCCTCAAAATATGTTCCATGAATGTACACAGGAAAGAATTAATTGTCAAAAAGTTTTTAATTGATCATTGTCAGATAGCTGATTTGTTGTCCTGCTTTATGGTTTATATCTCTGAAATTACAGGGCCTATCCACATGAAACTAAAACTGATACAATCTTCAAGGTCTTTGTCAGTATATAAAGAACATTTTTCATAGAGTGGTGGTACTTTAACCTTAAAGACATGATTGTTGTCAGTTGAAAGGACAAGATTAATTTCTAAACAAATAATGATAAGGTTCAATATTTGTGGATCATAAATGTGGATATTTCTTTCAAAAACTCCAAATCTCCTTAAGAGTTATATAGGAAGAGCCCTCCATCGGAAACATGAAGCCAACCAATTTCAACGAAGAATACAAGTTATCAGTAGTTTCTAGCAATCATCAGTTAGACCATGCTAATAGAAAAGTTACTATGATTTCTATTTCATTTCAAAGACTCTTAACTTTAAATGTTAGTGTGGAGTGATTTGATTTTCATTCCCCGGTTACAGTCTGTTCTCATGCAAATTGCTGTCTTTTCGATGCAATCTTAAAAGACATTTTCTTCTCAATTGTTACAGCTAGTTAACAGATGCGATGATTACCAGTGGAATAATCTGTCTGCTATGTGAAATGACCAATAAACAGTATTCATTTTTATCCTTCTCCCAATTGGCTAAACCTTGGTGTTCCTGACCAAACCCAGTGCAGTGCAGTCGCCCACAGCTCCAGACAGGTTGTCACAGTCACATTAAAGAACAGGTCATTTGCAGAGGACAAATTTCACTTGAGAGACAATAAAATGTTGCCAAATCATCTGTCGTTTTTTTTGTATATGGATTTGGCATGAATTCTACACCACCTGCCTTGTATCCGCTGTGTGGTTTGAAAAAAAACATAACATCCTTTTAAATTTTGAAACTAAGAAAAATAAAATCAAATTCTAAACTACATCTTTGTTGTATCAGTTCATTTATCCAGGCCTCTTGTGGTTTAAAACAAATAAATAAACAAAACATGCTTTGTTACAGTTTGTATTGTTGATATGGTGTCTTCTTCTCCACACCAGAATTACTGTCATCATTGAAATGTTTCTTTCTCATAGGGTGAAATTGCCTGCATTTATTGCTTACTGCTTGCACTTTCACTCTCTCTCTGTACCCATCCATATTGTATACAGTCATTCCTTCGGCCATCTACCGGGTTTGTAGCAGCCTCATAAAAGTCAACCAGATATTTTTTACACTCCACATTGCCTGAAAGAGGGGAGCAACTCTGTCTTTTTGGCTGGGGAAGAAAGTAGTAATGAAAAGGTATGTGTGACGAATTGCCGCAAAAAGGGCAAAGAGGCAAGCTGTGTGGCGATGAAGATAGGAGATGAGGTGGGTAAAGTCGGTAAAAAAATGCAGAGCTGAAGGGTTTTTCGAAAAAGCCAACTCAGCACTTATGCAAAGACCCCAAGGAGGTAGGTACACACACACACACACACACACATACACACACACCTGTACACAGTCATCCTGTACTGAGCAAAAATCTTCCATATCGGGATGTCATACTGGGCAGAGTCGGCTCATGGAACAGAGACTTCCTGTTGCGCCATGAGGCTATTACATGGTCTATCAGAGCTCAACTAATAACATGGACCAGAGACGCTTCAGCCACTTCCCTCTGCTTTCTCCTCCTTAGACCATCAGAGGAGCCGAGGCATTTTTACCACCCAGCCACCCACACCGAAGACCTCCCACAACCGAGATCGTACACACGGTCACACAGACGAGGCACAAGTGATCTCATAATTGACAGCTTTTCCGCCATCTCTAAGCAGACTGCCCTTAGCAACGTAATTTGGCTGTGTGAACGTCCATTCCTGTTAGCGGCGTGATGATGCATACGTATAGGAGGTAATAACCTTCTCAGGGCTATAGCAATATAAAGAAACAAACAGTGCAATATGTTGTTTTTGTTGAAAAGCTAACAAGCTGGTTTGGATTACTTAAAGATTATAGATTAGGCAAAATGGACTCTTGTGAGTGTTAAGTCACGTTTTTATGTTGTTACCTCATCAAAAACATGCCTGGAGTTGTGTTTAGTTTCATTCACACGTTTGAGGAATCCTGCATTATGAGCTGAGAGAAGAACTCAGCCTAAATATGCAGGATTTGTTTTAAGCATGTGTGAATGAAACAAAATACAACTCCAGGTATGTTTTTAATAAGGAAACAACATTATAACATAATGTAATATAAGTATTTTAAGTATTTTAACATTAATGTAGTGGAACAATTATACAAGCGCCAGTGCAGTCTCGTGGCCATAGTTCATTCAGTGATTGTGTACTTTTAGAAATGTCCATTGTGTTTTGTTTTTTTTTTGTGATGGGAGAGGCTTAATCTGCCCCTCTGGCTGGAGTGACCTGGAAAACGCTGAGTCAAGAGTCAAGAGACTGAGTCCAAGACTGGAGCACATCTCTGCAACTACCAAGACAAAACTGGTACATTATTCATGGAAAACAACCAAAAAGGTTCCTGCCGTATCAGTTGAAATGTTTTCTCTGATAAAAACCCTCTTTGTTTTTCTGGCATTGCAGCAAAACAAAATCCCAACCGCTGTCACAGGAGTTTTCATATTTCAAGTTAATCCTCTCGCTTGCTATAATGAATTACAGTGACAATCTACTCTATATATTATGATAGGGAAAAGCGTTTAAAGCTGCAATATGTAGTTAGATTGGACCCAAGTCTGCTGCATTCCCACACTAAAAGAAGAACAAAGGCGAGGTGATTGTAAGAGGTAAAAGGTTTCACATCTGGAATTCACTGTTGAAAAGAAATCAAATAAACCAACAGATGGCAACTTTAAGGTTAGAGTTATTTTTAATTTATTTTTGCTAATTGTTCTTTCCAAATTTCTGAGTGAATTTTTCTTTTTTGGTAGCTGGGAACACATCTGTCCATTGACCAAACAGACTTCACACCCAAAGTCGCAGTCCAAACACAGCGCGCATAAACACATATAAACAGCCCACCAATCTCTAAATCCCTGTTTGGTCATTACGCTGTTGTCTCACGGAATTGGACTTACAACAACAAAAAACTGGCAATTTCATTTGGTTTCATCAGTTTGCTTTTCAGCCACTACTGCAGATTGAATCGATGTTATTGACTTGACCCGCACGATAAAGAGAGATGACACGTGAAAATCATTGCATTAAACAGCATAGCCTTATATTGACTCTCATAATGTTGCAATTGCACCAAAGTCGAAATGTCCCACTGATTAGGTTTTGGATCACACGCTCCGTCGCCATAGCTTTTAAAAGGGGATACTTTAGCTTTAGCTCAATGCGATCTGACAGAAAATGAACTTGCCACTACAAAGCACAGTCATTACTGCCCTCCCTCGTGAAAGAGGCGGCCATATGCATTGCAAACAGGAAGCACATAATCAGTTCACATATTGCTTTAACGTGTTTAACTTGGTGCTTAGGTGCAGTGTTGGGCAATTATGTTTAGTCAGAAAATGCTAAAAAGTTACTCGTATTGTTCGTATATATAGTATTTACTCCAAAAACATAACAGACTATCACTAGTATCAGTCCAGAGTTTTAATATAAGACATAAGTGACAAAAGGTTAACAGAAAAAGAGTTTTCACATAATCACCAAATAAAAGATTTTGCATTCCACTACATCTAACCGAGCGCAGGACTGCACCACCGCCAAATGCACTCAAAAGTATAAACTAGAACAGCTCGAAAACCACTGCTTTAGATTTTCCGCGAGCTTCGGCCATGTTTTGCACCACACTGGAGCATCTAAAACAAGACATGCCCACGAGCTTGATGTCTGTCTCTGTCTGTCTGTCTTATAACAACATGTCCACGCTGGGCACACAAGCAGCCCTGTCAATCCCTCTCCCTCGCCACCGTCCTGCCGTGTTTCCCTCCATCAATTCAGTGACATCCTGCAGTGGGCCGTGACATTACAGAGAAACAGGA